>JAODAL010021146.1:0-67734 GCA_025379985.1 Phyllomedusa bahiana | reverse complement strand
TTTTTAAAACCGCCTGCGGGGTGTGGATTCCCAAGGGGTTTTGAGGGGGCCTACAATTTGGTCCGTATCTGTAAGGGCGATGAATGGAAGACGGCCTTTAACACCAGGGATGGGCACTTTGAGTACCTGGTCATGCCATTTGGACTGTGTAATGCGCCTGCCATCTTCCAGGAGTTCGTGAATGACGTCTTCAGGGATCTTCTTTACACCTGTGTCGTGGTCTACCTGGACGACATCTTGGTGTACTCACCTGATCAAGAGACTCACCACGTCCACATACGCTAGGTACTGAGGCGCCTACGAGCTAACCGCCTGTATGCCAAACTTGGGAAGTGACTCATCCATCAAGCTAGCCGTCCATTTCTGGGCTAAATCAACTCGGACCAAGGCCTACGGATGGACCCAGCCAAGTTGTCAGCCGCGTTGCAATGGCAACGCCCAGTGGGCCTTCAGGCCATACAGCGGGTCCTGGGTTTCTGTAATTATTACCGTCAGTTCATTCCTTATTTTTCCACGCTGGTGGCTCCCATTGTAGCCCTTACGAAGAAAAACGCAAATCCACGTAGCTGGCCCTCCGAGGCTGAAAAAGCGTTCTCCAAATTGAAGATTGCCTTTGCCACTGCGTCTATCCTGTCGCAGCCGGACCCCGCGAAACCCTTCTCACTCGTAGTAGATGCCTCGTCAGTGGGAGTTGGAGCAGTCCTCAGGCACACGGGGGCCACGGGCAAAACGGTCACGTGTGGCTTCTTTTCCAAGAAGTTCTCGCCGGCGGAAAGAAATTACACTATTGTAGACCGGGATTTATTAGCCATCAAACTGGCATTGGAGGAATGGCGTTATCTGCTGGAAGGTGCTCGACATCCCATCTGTATCTACTCAGATCACAAGAGCTTCCAGTACCTACAGACAGCTCAGTGACTCAATCCACGCCAGGCTAGGTGGTCGCTCTTTTTCTCCTGGTTTAACTTCCAGATCCACTTCCGTCCCGCGGAAAAGAATGTGAAGGCAGACGCCCTCTCTCGTGCCTCCGATGTGGTGGGTGAAGAAATGTCTCCAGAACACATAATCCCTCCAGAGTGTCTTATCTCCGCAGCTCCCGTCGACCTCCGGAAGGTTCTGACGAGGAAGAAATACGTAAGCCCTGCACTCCGTAGGCATGTCCTGAAGTGGGGACTGCTCATTGGTGGCCAGCCATCTTGGTGCTCGCAAAACGTTTCTCAGTTCTATTGGTGGCAGGACCTTGCTAAAGATGTCAAGGAATTCGTTGAGTCGTGTACCACCTGTGCCCGCAACAAGACACCTCGTCACAAGCCGGTGGGGCTCTTGCACCCACTACCCATCCCTACCCAACCATGGTCTCACGTGGCGATGGATTTTGGCGCATTTTGTCCCTTTGCCAGGCCTGCCCTCTGCCCCACGCCTGGCAGAGCTGTTTTTTCGCCACATTTTTTGTTTGCACGGACTTCCTTTACAGATCGTCTCGGATCAGGGTGTCCAGTTCGTTTCCAAATTCTGGCGGGCCCTTTGTTCTCAACTCCAGGTGAAACTTGATTTCTCCTCAGCTTACCACCCCCAGATGAATGGTCAGGTGGAGAGAGTCAACCAGATTCTGGGGTGTTACCTGCGCCACTTTGTCTCGGCTCAACAAGATGACTGGTCCAACTTACTTCTGTGGGCGGAGTTTTCGTATAATTCCCTAGACTCGGAGTCTGCAGGTGCCTCTCCCTTCTACATCGTGTACGGCCTGCATCCCCGCCCACCTCTCCCGCTGGAATCCTCGTCTGAGGTTCCGGTGGCAGATGCACTGGTCCAGGACATGAGGACCATCTGGTCCCTGACCCGCCAATCTCTGCTCCGTGCTTCTGAGCGCACGAATGCTCAAGCAGATAAAAGAAGTCCCCCTTCAGTCTTTTCCCCGGGTGACAAGGTGTGGCTGTTGGCCAAATATGTCCGCCTCAAGATTCCTACCTACAAACTGGGCCCCCGCTTTTTGGGACCTTTCGAGGTCCTTAAGCGCATAAACCCGGTGGCCTATAAACTCCGGCTCCCACCTACCATGCGCATCCCGAACTCCTTTCATGTCTCGCTACTAAAACCCCTTGTAATGCGGAGGTGGATTCGCTGGACCACCGCAAGCGATGATAGTTAAGCCACACCAGGGAGCGAAGCCCTTCCAGTCAATAAGGAAGAACCGCTTCCCCCTCACCGTCTTCTCCGCCAGCACCTCCTTAACCTCAAAGATGTTATCTGTATTAGCGACAAGCAGAGACAGATCTACAGATCTATGGGAGAAGCAGTTCAGCATCACCGGCTTGAGGAGGGACACGTGAAACGCGTTCGGGATACGTAGAGTCGGGGGCAAGCTGAGATTATAGGACACCGGGTTCAGTTTCCGAAGTACCACATAACGGCCCTAGTATTTGTGGCCCAACTTGTAACTGTGAACTTTAAAGCGAATGTATTTGGTGGATAACCAAACCCTATCGCATGGCTCAAATAGGGGCGGGGCCTACGATACCTGTCAGCCTGAAGTTCTGATACGAGCAGAAGCTCGTAGCAGGGCCTGTCATGTGAGTTGCCAGAGAGCCTTGATGTCCTTTACTTGGGCATCCACGGCAGGGACAAGAGACGAGGTAGCTAGAGGGAGAGGTGGGCGGTTATGTAACCCAAAGACAACAAAAAAGGGGGAGGCCCCAGCGGATTCTGAATCTAAAGAGTTATAGGTAAACTCTGCCCAGGGGAGAAGATCGGACCAGTTATCATGACGAGCGGACACAAAGTGCCGCAAGTAGGTACCCGATACCTGGCTAACCCTCTCTACCTGCCCATTAGTTTGAGGGTGGTATGCAGATGAAAACTCCAGCTGAATCTGCAACTGACAGCACAGAGCCGCCAAAATTTAGCAATAAACTGACTCCCCTGTCAGAGACAATATGAAAAGGGGAGACCGTGCAAGCGGAAAAATTATGGAAAAAAGTGTTGGGCCAGCTGGGGGGCGGGAGGTAACCCAGGCAGAGGATAAATTTGAGCCATTTTGAAGAAACGATCGGTCACCACCCAGATGACCGTGTTTCCAGATGAGGCGGGAGATCGTGACAAAGTCCATGGCAACATGGGTCCAGGGTTCTTCCGGCACGGGGAGGGCTGAAGAAGGCCCGTGGGTTTGAGACGAGGAACCTTATTACGGGCACAGGAGGTGCAGGCCAGCACAAAGTCCCTGACATCTTGAGCAAGGGTGGGCCACCAGTAGTAACGGGAGACCAGCTGTAGAGACCTATGGACTCCTGGATGCCCAGCTGTTTGGGAAGAATGCCCCCACTTCAGGATTCTAGGCCGCAGGGCAGGCCGCACATAAGTCTTCCCGGGGGGGCAAATGTTGAAGATCCACGGGGGCAGCCGCGACGAGCCGTTAAGGAGGGACTATGTGCTGTAGAGGAGACTCAAGACCCACCGTATCCGAGGCACGAGATAGGGCGTCGGCTTTCACGTTCTTCCCGGCTGGCCGAAAGTGTAGCAGGAAGTAAAAACGCGCAAAAAAGAGCGACCATCTGGCCTGCCGGGGATTCAGGCACTGAGCCGACTGAAGATATAGGAGGTTTTTATGGTCGGTGAAGATGTCAATAGGGTGACGAGCCCCCTCCAACAGGTGACGCCACTCTTCTAGAGCCAACTTTATGGCCAGTAATTCGCGATCCCCTATGGTATAATTCTTCTCGGCAGGAGAGAAAGTTTTGGAGAAAAACCCACAAGTATGCAGTTTACTCGAGGAGGATCTCTGCAGGAGGACAGCGCCGGCACCCACAGAGGAAGCGTCCACTTTCAGAATGAATGGATGGTTCGGGTCCGGGCGAGACAGGACCGGAGCAGACGTGAATGCAGATTTGAGACGGTTGAAGGCTTCTTGAGCTTCGGGGGGCCAGGATTTGGGATTGCCGTTCTTCTTAGTTATAGCCACCAGGGGAGCCACAAGCGTAGAGGTGTGGGATAAATTGTCTATAATAATTGGCAAATCCCAAAAATCGTTGAATGGCCCGAAGCCCCACCGGTTGTGGCCACTGCAACACTGTGGAGAGTTTTGAAGGATCCATCCGGAGACCCTTATCAGAGACAATGTACCCTAAGATGGGTAAGCTGGTGCATTCAAAGAGACACTTCTCCGGTTTGGCAAAAAGCTGATGGGTGCGGAGGACCTGGCGGACGTGGTGGCGATGAGTTACAAGATCCGGAGAAAAAATTAGAATATCGTCCAAGTAAACAATGACACAGATGTAGAGTAGGTCCCGGAAGATCTCGTTGACAAAGTTCTGAAATACAGCAGGAGCGTTGCAGAGACCGAATGGCATAACCAGATATTCGAAGTGGCCATCCCGCGTATTAAATGCTGTTTTCCATTCATTGCTTTCTCTAATACGAATTAAGTTATAAGCACCGCGTAAATCCAGCTTGGAAAAGATTTTCGTGCCATGCAGGCGGTCAAAAAGTTCAGAGATCAAGGGCAAAGGGTAGCGTTTTTTTACCGTAATTTTATTTAAGCCCCGATAGTCGATGCAGGGCCGGAGAGACCCGTCCTTTTTCACCACGAAAAAGAAGAAGGCTCCTGCTGGAGAGGAGGACTTATGAATGAAGCCTTTACGGAGGTTCTCAATTATGTACTCAGACATAGCCTTAGTCTCCGGGACGGAGAGAGGATAAACTCGGCCCTGGGGAGGAGTACAGCCAGATTGCAGATCTATGGGACAATCATAAGTCAGGTGCGGAGGAAGAGTTTCGGACTGTATTTCTGAAAAGACATCGGCAAAGTCCCAGTATGGCATAGGTAGGCCTGGTGGAGGCTTGGTAGACTTCAGGGAGGCGGCCCGAGGAGCAGGTTGCGGCTTCGACAGGCAACGTGAGAGAAACGCGGAACCTCAACACATGACTTCACCTGTGCTCCAGTCCAAGGTCGGGGTATGATCCTGTAACCACGGGAGGCCCAGAAGGATTTCAGACGAGGATTGAGGCAGGACGAGAAGTTGCAAAGTCTCCTTGTGAAGAGCCCCAATCTGCAAGATGAGGGGAGCAGTGTGGAAGCGAATAGCGTCCTTAAGGCATTCGCCACTGACCGACGAGACGAACATAGGCTTCTGCAACGGAATCACGGGGAGACGAAACCTGGTCACAAGTTCGTGGCTTATGAAATTTCCTGCAGATCCTGAATCAATAAAGGCGGTGGCCTGAAAGGCGCTGTCCGGGGAGAGGCCGCTCTGACACCTAGGGTTGCCTCTCCTACAAGCCCTAGGTGCGTAAGTTTCCCAGGGGCACCGGACAGTCCCCGGACAGTCCCCAATAAAATGGCCAGAACCGTCACAATAGAAGCACAGCTGCTTCAGACGACGCTGAGAACGTTCCTCCTGGGACAGATCGGCTCTCTCAACCTGCATAGGTTCTTTTTCGGAAACCATCGGAGGAGGAAGAGGTGGTCGCTGGAAAGTGGGAGCCAAGTGGGGCAAACGGCGTGGGCGGACGACCTCCCGTTGAAGGCGGAGCTCTTGTTGCCTTTCGGCGAAGCGAATATCGACTCGGGTGGCTAAGTGGATTAAGTCATCCAGAGCAGCTGGTAGATCCCGAGCGGCGTGCTCATCCTTGATTCATCCCGAGAGTCCTTGCCAGAACGTCGCCACCAAAGCTTCGTTATTCCAGTCCCCGCTCTGAAGCGAGGGTTTCGAAACTGCACCGAATAGACTGCCGACCGTGGTGTCGCCCTGACGAAGCCGGAGCAGTGCTACGGCAGCTGAAGAAGTATGGCCTGGTTCCTCAAAGACCAATGCGGAACCCCCGGAGGAAGGTTTGGAGGTTAGCTGGTAGAGGATCCCCTCGATCCCATAGTGGCGTAGCCCAAGCCAAGACTTCTCCAGACAAGAGGCTGATTATGAAGGCCACCTTGGCATGCTCTGTAGGGAATTGGTGCCCCATCTTCTCCAGATGGATGGAGCACTGGCTGATGAACCCACGGCATTTCTTGGGGTCTCCATCATAGCGTGAGGGGAGTGGCAGATGCAGAGAAAGTCCCGAAGTCGGAGCAGGTCGATCAATGGATGCCGGATCAACGGATGCGGGTGCGGAGGCGGCAGCCGGTGGAGGTAGGTGGGCCGCAAGGGTCTGCATCATGGCCGCTAGCTGGTCAATACGTTGGCTCTGCTGGGCGACAGCAGCAGAGGGAGGTCGGGCAGAGGTACCCTGGTGGAATCCATGGCCAGTTTGTACTGTAATGCGGAGGTGGATTCGCTGGACTACCGCAAGCGATGATAGTTAAGCCACGCCAGGGAGCGGAGTCTAAGTAGCCCCCGGTTTTCACTAGATCCCGCCGCAAAGCGGGATGGACTTTGCTGGCGGCGTGAAGGGTACCAGGTTGCTACCCCTGATGTGACTTGCTTGCGATGGCGGCCGGGGGGGTACTGCGTGGTACAGAATCGTAATCCAGAGGCGTTGTCGGGGACAGGCAGAAAGTCAGGGCAGGTGGCAGAGGTTCGTGGTCAGAGACGGGCAGACGGTCAGGCAGGCGGCAAACAGGCAAGGTCAGGAAACGTAGCGGAACGGACTGGTACAAAGGGTAAATTTGACAGGACTTCCAACACTCTCAAGACTTGCTAACGCACACCAACAAAACTGGCAGAGAGTGTGGGGGCGTATACCTTATATAGGACCAGCGGCCGTCAATAACTAATTAACGGTGCGCTGGACCTTTAAATCCAGACTAGCCTTCGCGCGCGCCCTAAGCAGCGGGTACGCGCGCGGCGGCTGTCAGAGCCAGACACAGGAGCACAGGGTTTCCCAGCCAAGAGCAGAAGGACAACGGCTGCGGGCAGCGGCGGCACCCGCGGCGGACCCCGTAAGTGCAGGGGGACGGCCGCGAGCCGCGACGCCGAGCGCCGTGACACCCCTGGTCCTGAATCGTTTCTCTCGGAAGGCAGTTCCTCCTTCATCCGTGGCTGATGCCTCTAATGTCTTTTTGGTCAAGGAAATCTTGGGTATGAGGAGGACTAGAGGGAAACGATACTTTCTCGTTGATTGGAAGGGGTTCGGGCCCGAGGAAAGGTCCTGGGAGCTGGAGGAGAACATTCTGGACCATAGTGTAGGGGGCCAAAGGGGGTGGGTACTGTCACGGATGCTCCTGCGACCCTCGTCCCGGTTCGCGGGCGCATCAGTGCCCCGCAGCTGAGCGGCGCCGCGTCCCGCACGTCAGGTCGCGGGTGTGCTCGTCCCCCTGCCGGTGCCCAGTATCACTTACCCGGCCACGCTCCTGCTCCGGCTGTCTGTGTCCCTCAGCATGCGCAGCCCCGCTCCCTAGGGCGCACCCGCACCGGCAGTGTTGAATTTAAAGGGCCAGTGCATCGGTAATTGGCTATTGCCGGTCGCTGCCCCTATTTAAGCCTGCCTTTTCCTAGTAACCTCGTCGGATCTTTAGTGCCCACTACCTATTGTTAAAGCGTTCCTGAAGCCTTGTCTTGATTACCGTGTACTGTACCTTTTCGCCTACGTTCCTGACCACGAACCTCTGCCGCCTGCCCTGACCTTCCTGCCTGTCCCTAACTACGAGCCTGCCTGTACCTCACCTACCCTTGGCCGCCACCGCAAGCAAGTTCCACCAGTGGAAGCGACCTGGTAGACTCCCGCCGCAGCAAGTCCATCCCGCTTTGTGGCGGGCTCTGGTGAAAACCGAGACCTACTTAGATTCCGCTCCCTGGTGTGGGCTTCCACCATCGCTTGCGGTGGTTCAGCGGATCCACTACCGCAGACCGTTACATTGGACTTCTTTCATATAAAGAAGACAGGCAGGGTTTACCCATCTGTCTCAAGACAACTGTTGGGAACTTTAAAGGGGTTGTCTCACTAAATTGATTCATCTTTCCTCAGTCCTGTTTTTCTTGGTTTCATTTTGAATTCAGGGGCGTGTTTACTGTCTTCTGCTAGGCTACAGTAGAAGCCAGGTCTGTAGCTATAGCAACCAGTGCTGGCAGCCTATCAGGAGAGATCAAACAGATCTGTAGCTATAGCGACCTGAGGAGCTGATGCAGCCCATACAAGAGGGGTAGTTCTGCGGAAGGCGGAGGGCACTAGAACTGTAGCGAAACTACATATTTATAGCTTTGCTACAGCATTTCTAGGCACATTACAGCTGGAACAGGTAGAACACTTTCAAAGTGGTATACTTGAGCCAGAACTGTCGCCCTAGCGGTAGAATGCGCCTGATTTATTACCCGCTGTAGACCGAGTTCATAAATCAGGCACATTCTATGCCATTCTTATGCGCATGAAATTTGGCGTTTTCACGTCAGATTTCATGCATGTCACCCTTCATGAAGGTCAAGTAAGCTTTGAATTCTTTCTGCCTGCATTTCAGTCCAAGGTTATCTGATGTGGCACATTCAATATAGATTTTTGGTGGGAATCTTGCAGCATTCAACAAAGTGCTGTTTGTCCAAAACCCTTCTTGGAAGCTTTAGGAGAAGTGTGCACAAATTTGTTCTCAGTTTCTTTGTAGATTTTACCCTTGGCTTTGCTAAGAGTGAATTCCATGGACAAATTGGATTTGCTGACTTGAACCACAGTGGAAATTTCTGCTGGGTGTGAGCTTGGCTTTGTTTTCATACTGTATATCTTATCCATTTATAGTTTTTCTGAGAATCCTGCACACACATGATCTTTATATTATACCATCGTTTATTAGATTTAGTCTTAAGTGAATGACTAATTTGCTAGACGTCACTCACAGTACACTTACGCGCTATTTCTAGTAAACTTTGATGACTTGATGTTATCTTATCATAGCTTGTTGTTGTTAGTAATCAGATAATGTAATGTGGCTGGGCTTTTCTCTTAGGCAATGTTCACACTGCTTATTGCCGACGTAATTGCGGGGACGGATTTCGCCCTGCAATTACGCCGGCAGCCGTGCAACGGGGGCGGGGCGGGGGGCCGGCATCTCGCCGGCCCCATAGACATTCATTATTCATGGCGCGTACACGCCGTAAATAATGTGCATGTCACTTTCTCCCCGCCCGGCGGATTCGCCGAGCAGGGAGAGGAGACGGAATCCATAGTTTTCTATGAGAACTGTGGATTACCGTAATACATGGGACTGATTTCAGCCTGATTGGAGGGCAAATAAGGCGCGCAGTACGGCTGAAATCAGTCCCAGAATAAGCCGTGTGAACGAGGCCTTAGACTAGAGAGCTGGTCACATATACTCTTTGTAGCAAGATGTTTTGAGTCTAATTAAAAGGAGTTCTGTGTGTAAAAAAGTAGCTATTTATTTTGAAATATAAACTCTACTCTGTTAATTCAGTGTGTGAAAAGTTACCTATGGATGACTCTACTACTATGACCACCCTAAAAGGTTTTTGCTTTATTTTCTAGTTTTGTCAGCAAGTCAAGAGAATTTTAAGAGATCAAAGAAGTGTGTTAGTTTCAGCTGCTTCAGGACTTGTAGCAACGCTATGTCTTGGATTGGAGCCTTTCACAACCGTGCCAAGCCTGATAATCACTTTTCTACTGTGGATGGCAAGCTAGAACCAATGTGACCCATGAACTGTAAATATTACATCATGTAAATTAATGTATTTATATTGTATCTGTAAGGCTGCGTCCACAGGGCAGGTTAAAATTCAGATTAAAGAATCCGGACGGTATTTTGACATCTTTTATGTGGTTTTGGTGGACGGCTCTAAGTTTTTCGTTATGGCGGCGGTGTCAAAAGACGTCTGGTGGAAAATCCGTGTAGTGTGGACGGCTGCACGGATTTTCTATTTAAATCAATGTAAAAGGTTGACAGTCGGTTTACAGACTGTTTTCAAATCCAAAAACCGTCTGTAAAACCATCTGTAGAACCTGCCGTGGGGACAAGCCCTTAGTATGATGTGTATGATAAGTCATTTAATATTTACTCAGAGTTGTTTGTAGAAAGAGAAGCACAATTAAAAAAATATTTGCAAAACCAAGTGTGATTGTTTACTGTCATAAAATACATAGTAGATACGTTCTGGACTTCTGCCCAGAAGGGTTTTTACCACTTGGCTGTTTCACACAGCCTGCTCCTTACAGCCAGCTTCAGGCTTCCACTTCCTTTCTGGTTCCACAGCAGTGATTCACATGTCACCTCTGCTATTCCTTGCTGAATTTGTTAGGGGGATATTGGTGATGCAGGGGTTTTAACAGCAGAGCACAAGGCTACATAACTCTAAGGGTTAAAGTTTGTCAGTTAGAGAATTAAACAAGCTGCTGTGCTGATGATAAGATACAACAGGAAGTGATGTCACCATCCCAGCCAGGGCTGCTAGAGTAGAGAGAGATGGTTGGTAATCTAGGGAGGTAAGAACTGCTCTCACTCTAAAATGAAGCAAAATCAGAACAGCAATGTATTTGGTAATAATCTTTATTCATTTTTGCATATGTCAAAGCTAAACAATATTGTGTGACTACTTCTTTGAAGGGGTTTCCTAACAGTTTTAAAAATTTCCCTGCTTACCTTTTACTGTTCTTAAATTTAAAAAACTGTATTCACCTGCTATGGCGTTGTTGTTGGCCAGTGCTCTATGCTGACTGGCCTGCCACTGATGATGTCATCTATAGTTGAAACCAGAAGTTTACATACACTATATAAAAAGACACATATGAATATTTTTCTCACTATTTGACATGAAATCAGAATAAACCTTACCCGTTTTAGGTTAATTAGGATTACCAAAATTATTTATATTTACCAAATGCCAGAATAATGAGAGATAAGTTTTTTAAGGCATTTGTATTACTTTCTGCAAAGTCAAAAGTTTACATACACAAAGATTACTATGCCTTTAAACAATTTGGGACAGCCAATATGAAGATCTCTTGTCTTTGAAAACTTCTGATAGGTTTATTGGCAACATCTGAGTTAACTAGAGACACACCCGTAGATGTATTTTAAAGTTCACAAGAAACACACTGCTTCTGTGTGTAACATCATGGGAATGTCTAAAGAAATCAGCCAAGATATCAGGAAGAGAATTGTGGACTTGCATAAGTCTGGATCATCTTTGAGTTCAATTTCCAGATACCTGAAGGTGCCTCATTCATCTGTACAAACAATTATACGCAAGTGCAAACAAGATGGGAATGTCCAGCCATTATACTGCTCAGGAAGGAGACGAGTTCTGTGTCTCAGAGATAAATGTGCTTTGGTCTGACATGTGCATATGAACCCAAGACCTTGTGAAGATGCTGGCGGAAGCTGGTATGATTATGTCATTAACCACAGTGAAATGAGTACTGTATCAACAAGGCCAATCTGCCAGGAAGAAGCCATTAATCCAAAAGAAACCTATAAATGTCAGATTAATATTTACAAATGAACACAGTAACAAAGACCTACATTTTTGGAGACATGTCCTGTGGTCTGACGAAACTAAAATTGGACTGTTTGACCATAATGACCATCATTACATTTGGAGGAAAAAGGGAGAATCTTGGAAGCCTAAGGTCACCATCCCAACTGTGAAACACAGGGGTGGCAGCATCATGTTGTGGGGTTGTTTTGCTGCAGGAGGGACTGGTGCACTTCATAAAATAGATGGCAGCAAGAGGAAAGAAGATTACGTGGCAATACTAAGCCATATCTTAAGACATCAGCCAGGAAGTTAAAGCTTGAGCGGAAATAGGTCTTCCAAATGGACAATGACACAAAGCATACTGCCAAACTGGTTACAAAGTAGCTTAAGGATAACCAAGTCAATGTTTTGGAGTGGCCATCACAAATCCCTGATCTCAATCCTATTGAAAATGTATGGGCAAAGCTGAAAAGGCAGGTGCGAGCAAGACGACTTACAAACACGGCTCAGTTACACCAATTCTGTCAGGGGGAATGGGCCACAATTCCTACCAACTATTGTGAGAAGCTTGTGGAAGGATATCCAGAACATTTGACCTAAGTCATACAGTTTAAGGGCAATGCTGCCAAAGACAAATGAAATGTATGGAAACTTTTGACTTTGCAGAAAGTAATAAAAATGCCTTAAAAATTCTCTCTCTCATTATTCTGGCATTTGGCAAATAGAAGTCATTTTGGTAACCCTAATTGATTTCATGTCAGATAGTGAGAAAAACATGCATATGTGTCTTTTTATATATATAGTATAGATTCCTATAGTCTTTTTCTTTCCTGGTGGCTTATATATCATTATCCTAATTAAATTAAATTTTAATACTTATGATAATAAAATCAGTCCCACACAAAAAAAAAAGTAAACATGCAGAGCATTAGTAGTATAATCATTACCAACCATGGAAGAAGCTTCGCCTGGGAATTAATTTTGTTCCTGGCATGAGGTAAATGGTATATATATCTTAATGCTCTGCATGTTTGAGTGGGACTGATTTTATTATCATAAGTATTAAAAGGCTTGTCTGGGTAATGTTTTAAAATATTTAATTAGGATAATTATGTCAAAAACAATATCACTAGACTTTATTTTAATTAATATGTGTTTTATAGTATGTGGTGTTATATTATTGTCTGTTTTATGATTATGGTTTTAAGTGTTGACGTTCCGTTTGGAACATCACCCTTTACTCCTACATGCACTATAGAAGCGGCGGCCTCCTGTCTAGCGCACATATCCAGTAGATAACTATCTTTTGGGCATACACACTAGTCAGGAGGCCGGATCAATCCCACCATTGATTCATTCAAGTGAATTGGCCTGAACCTCACACTGCCAGGAGCAAAAAATAAAAAATACATTTCTAGCATTAGCAACATCCTTTTTTAATGACAGAATGGTTTTCTGGCTAATTAGCCTGCAGAATAATTGGAAAGAGGATGTGACACATATTGGTTTAAAGGGTGACCTGTTGGGAAATCAAGTTAGTATGACACAATAATGAAGCAATACCAAATCAGAATTGTAAACTCCAGTCTGCTTCTTTCAAATTACTGAACATCATACAGTTACTAATATTACTTTACTGGGAGTACTGGAAGGCAATCCACATACATTGTAAACAGAAAATATACAGAAATGTAGCAAATTTACCTTTTAATGCCCGATTTTTGGCTAGCATTTTAAACAGAGGATGAGTTAGTAAGCCCAGTAAGTGACACTGGGCTACGAAGAAGTATAATTCCTTGATTGATCATAAGATATTATGGGCGACATGTATGAAATTTGGCGTTCACACGCCAAAGTTCATGCACCTAATAATGGAATAGAATGCGCCTGATTTATGAAACCACTCTACAGCGGGTCATAAATCGGGTGCATTCTAGCGCTTGTACAACATTTCTGACTCAGGTTTTTAAAGGGGCGTAACAAAAATTTGGTTTGGGCCCCTTTAGAAAACTTTTCAGTGCCCCCCCCCCCCCCACCCATTCCATTAAAAAAAAAAATTATTTTTTATCACAGGGTTTTTGTCAAAATAAGGGAAAAAAAATGGGTTTTACACCAGAAACATCCCACCAGGGCCAGTCAAAACGCCAGCACACCTAGAACCCATCCCCGGTCACACCCGGGCCCCACCCTGGGGGGGAGTCCACGGCCAAGGAAAAACATTCCCGCACATGCGGTAACATGCCAAAACACATCCCGGCAATCCGGGAACCCCCATGAAAAACCCCACCCCTTATAAAACACATGCAACATTTACAAAACCCATGTAAAACCCCATGCAGACAGGGTACACACCCCATGAAACACACATGCGGGAAAAATTAACACCCAGGGTAAAAACATGCGGGATTGTACCCCACCCATTTGGGCACATGCGACGTAACAAAACCATGTACACACTTTGCAGCCACAACACAATTATGTTTTCCATTTTTTCACACATGTAAACACAAAAAAATTTTCCCGGGATCACCTTTGCACATTTTAGGGAGGGTTTTGTTCCCAAAAACCGAAAAGGTCACAGAGGAGGGGGGGAAGACAAAAAGAGTAGGAAAACTTCAGCCCCTTGGGGCCCCTTTGCACACTGCTGTGCAAAAGCGCACCTACCCCCCCCTTTCCTGACCCAAACGTCTTCACTGAGCCCTCTAAGACTTTTGAAGCCCTCGTAAAGAAGCGTGAAAGGGGGTGGCTGCGCTGCAGGAGCTCGATTACTGCCCCATACAGCAGCATATTACGGTGCCCCTTCTGAACGGGCCTCCCTCCCCCTCCCCGGGCGGGAAAACGTCCTTAAAGGAAAGGGGAGGGCAGAGACATTTTTTTTTTTTTCCCTGCTGGCTATTTCTACTGTGGGGCCACCCCCCCTTGCAGGGGCTTTTTCCCTAGGGAATAAAGGGCCCCCCCCCAGCCCCAAAAAGTGGCCCTCACCATCAGGCCCACTAACATGCTTTTCTTTTTCCCATACTTCTCTTTTTCATACTGTATTCCCACTGAGGGCCCCTTTTTAGGGTTTGGGCCCCGGAAAGGGTTTTCCCCTGTTAAAGTGGGCCGGGAGGGGGCCCCCTGTTATGGGGGGTACTTTTAAAGGGAAAAACAATAGGCATTGTATGGCTGGCCCATTATGGCACTATTATGGAGGCACTGGATGGCAGGCACTGTTATGTTGAAATATAGAAAAAACTAAACCCCCGGGCCCCAATGTAGGGTGGGGTTTTTTTTTGGGGAAGTATATGTTTGAAATTACACTTAAAAAAACAAAAAAAGGCACATTTTTAAACCCAAAAAAGCTGCCCTTCCCAAATTTAATTTTATTGGTTAAAAAGGGTAGTTTACAAAAAAAACAAATGGCTCCAAAAAGACACATAAACTTTTTTAAAAACCCTTTTTTTAAGCTACAAGTTTAGGGAAGGGGAACCTTTAGGACTTTCTTGACACCACCCCCCAAAACCAAAATTTAATAAAAAAATAAGCAAAAAATAAGTTCTAAAAAGGGGGTGTAAAAAGTCTGGGTGGGATCCCCTGGCCAACCGCAGGCGATGGGGGAAAACCCCCACCGGGGAAAAGGGGAAAATTTAAGTGGGGTCCCCGGTTTTTCACCAAGCCCGCCCCCCAAAGCGGGAGGTTTTTTGTGCGGCGGGGGCCACCAGGCCCACTCCCCACTGGCGGGCTTGCCTTTTGGTGGGGGCCAAAGGAAAACGAGGTACGGGAAGGGCAGCCCGGCTTTATTTCGGGTACGGGGAGGTGGCGGGGAAAGGCCTTCAGGCTCGTAGACGGTAACACGCAGGGGGGTCAAAAACGGGGGGGCCCGGGGTCCGTAGTCGGAAAACGTAGGCAGAGGGGCCCGGGGACACGGAAAGGGCAAACAGGAACCTCTGGGACAGCTTTTCCTAAGGAAAAATACACAAGGGGCCGGGGGGGGGCCCCCCGGGGAAGGGAAGGCCGGGGAAAAAAAATTTGGGAAGCAGTCCCCCGGCAAAACCTTTTTCCCGGGGGCGCACTCCCCCTTTAAATTAAAAACTCCCGGGGCGCCCCGCGCCCTGGGGGCGGGAGCCCAGCGGGGGGAGGGGAGCCAGACAAAAGCAGGAGCGGGGCCGGGAAAGGGAACGCTGACGGGGCCGGGACACAGGAGGGGCCCCCAAAGGTTTAAAAACTTTTGCGGGGAGGGGGCTCCGCGGGAAAGGGGCCGGGGGCACGGGGGGGGCCTGGGACCCGGGGACTGTGGCCCCCGAAAGGCCCGCACCCGTGACAGTACCCCCCCCCCTTGGGCCCTCCCCCTTGGGCCCCCTTCCCCTTTGGGGGTTTTTTGAAAAAATTTTCTGGATGAGGTGTGGTTTAGGATATTCTCCCCCGGGGCCTCCCAAGCCCTTTTCTCTTGGGACCGCCCCCCTTCCCGGGGGCCCAAAGGGAAAGTATCGTTTTCCCCCTTAGTTTTTCCTCGGGTCGGGGAATACCGGGCCCTCAAAGACATTGGGCGAATCAGCCACAACGGAGGAGGAAAAGGGCCTTTGGGGAAAAATAGTTAAGGCCCAGGGGGTTTCAAAAAGGGAACTGAAAAAAAATTGGGGATTCTCATCGAAAGGGGGGAAAGCCGGGGGTTTGTATGGCCCCACCGGGTTTTGATGCGGCTGGGGACCTAAAAGGGGGTTCCCGGGGGGAGAAGGGGTCCCAGTTTGTGAGAAGAAATCTTTAGGCGGACATAACAAATTGGAAGCCACCCCCTTTTCCCACCGGGGGGAGAAAAATGGAGGGGGGACTTTCCTTCTGTGCTTGAGTTTTCGGGGCGCTGGGGAAAGCGCGGAAGGAGGGGCCCTGGCGGGTCTGGGCCCAAAAATGCCCTTCTTTTTTTGGGGGGCCTTTTCCCCTTTCTGCCGCCGGGACCTGGAGGGGGGTTTGGGCCAGAGGGGGGAGGGGGGGGGGGAAAATGCAGGCCATACACAAATGAAAAAAGGGGGGTTCCCCCGGGGGACTCAGACTCAAAAAGGTTATAGGACAACTCCCCCCATGGAAGAAAAATTTAAACCAATCCGGGGACGTCCCGAGACAAATGGCAAAGGGGAAACCCCCCAAGATTTGGGTTTTCCCCCCTCCACCGGGCCCTTGTTGGGTCTGCGGGGGGAAAAGGGGGGAAGAGAAGTCGACCCTTCCCCCCTTTGAAGTTAGTTTGCACGGGCTTCCCCAAAACCTGGAGACAATTTGGAACCCCGGGTCCGAAACAATCTGCGGGGGGGAGCCATGAGAAAAAAACCCAGGGGAGGAAAACCCACTCCCCGGGCTGGGGAGCGATGGAAAAACCTGGCAACGGGGCGAAATTCCGCCATTTTTGGGAAAAAAGCGACCGTAATCCCCCAAAAATTAATGGTGTTGCCAGACGAGGAGGGGGTCAGTTAAAAAGTCCCTTTCAAAAGTTGGTCCGGTTTTTTGGTGGGAAATGGGTAGTGGCTGAAGTAGGCCTGCCGTTTGTGAGGGTGGCGTTTGTTGCTGAAGGAGTCACAAGACGAAACGAAGTCCTTAACACCCCTTTTCCCCAGCTTTTGCCCCCAAAAAGGGCCCGGGAATCGGCAAAAAGGTTCCCGGGGGGTTTGCCGGAAGGGCCACCCACCAATGAGAAAATGTCCCAATTTTAAGATACGTCTGCAAAGAGCGGGACGCCCCAAAGGGGTTTTCCCAGCGGGGCCCTTCCGGTGGTCCCCCGGGGCTTTTCGAGGATAAACTTTCTGGGGAATTATGTTTTCTGGAGAAGTACTTCCCCACCACGTCGGAGCCATGGGAGAGGGGGGGGTCAAGTTTCTAACATTCTTCTCGGGTGGCCGGAAGGGGGATCTAAAAAATCGAAAGGGGAGAAAGAAGGCGACCACCTCCCTGGCGGGGTTAATTTCGCTGAGCCGTCGCAGTTTTGGGTGGTTTTTGGGGGTTTCCGGGGTAATACGGGGGGAAAAAAAGGGGCCCCCCTCCACAGATAACGCCCCCTTCCTCCAGAGCCAAATTTTTTAGGGGTTTGTACCCCCCGGGCCCGCCAATCGTGAAAACCCCTCTGGGGCCGGGATAAAAGGTTTGGAGAAAAGGGCCCCCACGTTTGGGGCCCTTTACCCTAGGGCCCTTTTTGGGCGTAAAAACCTGCCCCGGGCTCCTACAATGGGCACCACCCCCCAGGTGTGAAGGGTTTCATTGGAATCCGGAAGTGAAAAGGAAAAGAGGCCCGAAGAAAAGGGGGACTTGACCCTTTGGGAAAACCCGCCTCCCGGCCTCGCCCGGGGAGCTGCGGGGTTAGCTTTTTTTCTTGGGAAGGGCTACTATCGGGGCCCACCAGCGTAGGGGAAGTGGGGGAGAAAACTGGGCGATAGTATTTGGCAAAAATCCAAAGAATCCCCGGATAGCCCCCACCCCGGGAACGGGAGGGGCCACTGCAAAAAGGCGGGACATTTTTTGGCGGGATCCACCGTAGGCCTTGGTAAAGGGGATAAACGTCCCCCAGAAACGGGAGGTTTGTCTGTTGGGAAAGGCACTTCCCTAGCTTGGGCATCCCAGGGGGTTTTTCCCCCGGGGACGTCTCAGTACTTGAAAAAACCCAAGGCGGGGCGAGGGGGCCTCGAGGTCAGGGGGAAAGAAACACCAGGACTCTTAAAGGTTAGACCACCACGAGGGAGGAGGAGGCCCCTTGAAGACGTCTTAATACCCTTCCTAAAAAGAGGGGGGAACCCGTTGCAAGTCCAAAGGGGGCTTTCACCAGGTACTAAAAGGGGCCCCAACCCCCGGGTTTGTTGAAAGGCCCGTTTTCCATTCACGCCCTTGCGGATTTCAGCCCAAATTTTTTGTAGGCCCCCCCAGGTCCAAATTGGGGAAAAAATTTTTTTGGGGGCGCCTGAAAAGCGTTAAAACAGTTCAGTAAATAAAGGTTAGAAATTGGATATCGGTTTTTTAAAACCTTTGATCTTGTTCAAGCCCCGGGGAACTATGCGGGGCCCGAAAGGGACCGCCTTCTTTTTTACGAAAAAAAACCCCGCCCAGGGGGAAAGACGAGGATTTTTTCGGTAAACCCTTCCGGAGTTTTCCTCCGGGATGTACTCGGACATGGTTTGGGGTCTCGGGAAAAGACAGTGGGTAAACTAACCCCGGGGGTTAAAAAGGGCACCCGGCAAAGTGGGGGATTAAGGGGGCAAACGTAGGGGGCAAATGGGGGAGGAAGTTTCCCCAGTTGCCCTCTCAGAAAAAAACCCCACCCCGGAATACCCCAGATTTGGGCGGCGGGGCCCGGGAAACCCGGCCCCGGGAAGGGTAGGCGAGGGGGGGGAAAAGCACCGGGGGGAGGGGGCCACCAAACCCAACGCCCCCGTTTGGGCCCCCAAAACAAAACACCTTTTCAGTGCCAGTCCGGGATAAGAGAGGGGAAGCCCGCACCCAAATGGGGTCCGAGAAGGTCGCCGACGAAGAGCGAGGCAACCGAGAAGGAGATTCTTTTTTAGGCAGCCCCCCAAACCTGGAGGGCCCAAGTGGCTTGGTACAACGGGGTGGTGTTCGCAAACCCAGCCCCCTGCTGGGGGGGAGGAGATGACAAAGGGGGTTTTTCCTCCAGGCGTTCCCCCGATTTACGCTTCCCCTTGGGGGGAATTGTTGTATAAGTTCCCGGGCCCGGGCCCCAAAGTCCAGAAACCCCCCGGAATTTGGGGAAACTGTACCTCCCTGACCGCCCCGGCAGGGCCACAACGGGGCGGGGGAAGAGGAGGGGGGTTGCCCCAAGGAAATCCCCTCTCCCACAGATCCTAGGTGCGGGAGTTGCCCCAGGCTTTGGGGTACGTTTGGGGGAAAATTTCCTCCCGAAAATGCTCTGGGCTGCCCAGAAAAGAGGCACAAGTTCTTTTTCTGGCGGGGCCCCCAAAATTCTTGCTCAGAGGGGGCGAGCCCCGACCCTTTCTGCAGGGGCTCGTGGTGGGTTGGCGGGTTGGGTGGCGCGGGGCCTTGGAAAACACCGGTCCCAGGTGGGGAAAAACCGGCGGGGTTTGGGTGCCCTTGACGCTTTTTGCCAAAGGGTTTCCCTTCCCCCCCGTTAAAGGGAAGCTTTAACGAAAATGCGGGTTGCTAAGGGGAATAAAGTCGCTGAGGGAAGCCGGGGGGGTCTTTTAAGCGGCAAAGACGTCCTTAAACTCGGTTGAGACCCCCTTTCTTAAAGGGTAACACCAAAGGGGGCCTTTTTTCCCAGGGAAAGTTCGAGGCTAGATTTCCGGAATTGTACCGCGTAGTCTCCAAAGGACGGCCCCCCGGGGGGTTAATGAAAAAGGGGGGCTTGTCTCAGCGGGGACCCCCGGGCTGGTTTCCCTACGAAGACTTTTCGGAAACACTGGGAAAATTTTTGTAAATTCCCCCCGTCACTTTTTTTCTTTTGTCCCATAGGGGGCGTTGCCCATCCCCGGGGCCCTTTCCCCGGAGGGGGGCGCCCACGAAGCCACCTTCGCAAGTTCAGACAGGAACTGATGGGCCCCTTTAATGCTCCACGTGATAGGGGTTTGGGGTGAGGGAAACCCCCTTGCAGAGCTTTGGGTCACCGTCGTACTTAGATGGGAGCGACGGGCAAAGGCTTGGCCCCCTTCAGGGGGTGTGGGAACCAATTGAGGCAGGAAAAACGCCAGGACCTGGGAGGTTTCGCTGCTGCGGGGCCGGTGAAAAGGGCGTTTGCAAGGGAGGAAAAAATTTGTTAAAGTGCTGCGCTTGCTGCGCGATCTGTTCGATTGCTTGACCCGACGGGGGGTGATGTTGGCCAAACCCTTGGCAAGGGCCCCTTTGGGCGGACCAAAGGGCGGGGTTTCCTACTGAAACGGTTGGTGGTGGATCCATTTGGCCCACCGCAGGCATGGGTGTAAAGCCCCCACCAGGGAGTGGAATCTAAGGGGGCCCCGGTATTCACCAGAGCCCCGAAAGCGGAGGGTCTTGGGGCGGGTGGGAGTCCCCCTGGTCACTACCACGGGGCGGGGCTTGCCGGGGGTGGCGGCCAAAAAGGTACGGGGTTTACGGGAAAACAGCAGACAGGCTCGTAGTCGGGTACAGGCAGGTGGTCAGGGCAGGCGGCTCAGGCTCGTAGACGGTAGACACGCAGGAGGTCAGGACAGGCGGCTCTGGTTCGTAGTCGGTAAATGTAGGCAGACGGTCGGTATACGGTATGGCAAACAGGAACTCTCTAGACAGCTTTCTCCTAAGGAACATACACAAAGGATCCGGCGAGAGCCGCCAGGAAGAGGCCGTCCATAAATAGGAGCAGTGCCCGGCAATGAACCAATTACCGGCGCACTGCCCCTTTAAATTCAAACTGCCGGTGCGCGTGCGCCCCTAGGGGCGGAGCCACGCACTGGAAGACGGAGCCAGACAGAGCAGGAGTGCGGCCGGGTAAGTGAACGCTGACAAGGGCCGGGACACGAGCGGACCCCGACGTGCGGGACGGGGCTCCGCTGGAAGCAGGGGCACAGGCGCGCCTGCGACCCGGGACAGTGGTCGCAGGGGCGTCCATGACATAAGGTAAATGAAACAATATTATAAACAGTATATATTCCATAAAGAAAAACATACAAAATCTTAAACACAATAATAAGTAATACAAAAAGAAAATAAAGTAAATGGGGTCCTGCAGGTGGAGGTGGAAGTAAAATCTCACGTGCATTGTTACATGAATGGCAGCTTCTTCAATATAGCTATTTTGTAACTAATAAAATTTGTTATGGTAGTGCAGCGTTTGGTTGTATATGTTATCTTTGTTTTGTTTTTTTTCAAGAGCAATGTTATGTTGGACATTGTTACGGAGTGTTGCTAGAAGGGCTCCTACCCTAAGACAGCACTTATCCCCGAGTCTTTTTCGCAGCAATTCACAAACTCATTCATGGCTGCGGTTTCCTGGATGTTTCAGATGCGGTCACGGCAGATGCATTTGCTGTGTGGTGGCTCATCAGTCTTCTACCTTTAAATCTTTACAAACTGGTAAGGACTATACCATCAAACAGTATGTAAATTGTAACACACAGTATGTTGTCTACTTAGTAACATGTCTCCAGTGTTGCGTTCAATATGTAG
The DNA here is from genome assembly GCA_025379985.1 of Phyllomedusa bahiana. Taxonomy (NCBI): domain Eukaryota; kingdom Metazoa; phylum Chordata; class Amphibia; order Anura; family Hylidae; genus Phyllomedusa; species Phyllomedusa bahiana. Next base: position 46,288 of record JAODAL010021146.1, on the reverse strand, counting down.
GCTGCACAACCTGCAAGCTGAAAGATCGCATCAGGAGACATTTGTCTGATACTAGGGCATTGTGCACACAGGGCGCATCTGCCGTGTCGCGTCATTGCATCCAACATCATGCTGGGAGTTGTGTAACACTTTCAGTACAGGGTATAGAAAGAGTTAATGTTCCACCCAGAGAGGGAGATCGCAAGAGACTATTACTTAATCGTGAGTCTTTTTGGATCTTTACTTTGAAGACAAGGCTGCCATATGGTCTCAACAGTAGGCAGGATTTAATTTTGCATTATTAATTTTTTGTATTCATATATTTACTTTTGTATTTATCCTGCCTATTCCTGTTTTGTTTTGTTTTGTCTTGTCCATTTAACACGCCATACAATTAACATGTGTTTGTGACGTAATAATTAACATTGCTATATAGGCTTGTACTTGTGTCTGTTTTAATCGTGCTACGACTAAGGGCCGTTATGTCAAGGGCCTGAAACACATTAGAATTTGTCCTGGATGTCTTGTTTTTTACCTTACTCTCAATAAACGTGGATTTTACCGCATCTTAAGCCGAGCTGGACATTCATCTCTATTTTGTGGACTACTCGCTTTGCTGGCGAGTCCGTGCACGGCGCAGGTGTTCTGGTGTTTTCTTCCGTGCTCCCAGACACAAATATTTTTGTTGTTCCACGTCGTCACATGGAGAGTGAAGGAGTTGAAGGTGGCAGTAATGTTGATGTTGAGCAGGTCGACAATGATTGTGTGCAAACAAATATTTTCTGTGTCAAAGACATTCATGACTGCCAATCCCGAGTCGACAAAAGTGCCATTATTTTCAACACTGCCTCAAAAGACATCCAGGAAAGCTTGGACATTAAGATCTATATGGCTCAATTAGAGAAACACCTTAATCTGGAATTGAGAACATGGTGGGACCTTACCACCCGCAATAATTATATTGAAAATCAAATGATACCTCGAGGGCTACGTATACGCAAGTTTCCCACGTCCAACTACCCAGAGGATTTTAAAAAAGAATGGGAAAATATCCTCAGCGAATGTTCCATCAAACTGATGCGGCTACTAGTGGAACATGAACAAACCATACTACAAGAAGTTTGCGATAAAATAAAAAGTTTGCAAGAAAATATTGCCCCATTTAAACAATTGGAAGATTTTAAACTTTTGATAATAAAATCAGGAATAATCTGGAAAAACTGGAGTATACAATTACAGAGACGAAACAAGTAAATTCCTACGAGATTTTACAGGACTATAAAAGGGGGACAAGTATACAATTGGTCCCTGAACGAAATAGGACAACTCCTGTTCCATACTTAAAAATAATAGGAGATTTCCCAACGTTATAACGCAAGATGGGATTTTAGTTCCACATAAGTGGAGTCTTCTGACCCCTGGGTTCGGAAAGGCGATGGATGTTGTTGAACCCACACCCTTTCTGCTACAACTACTAAAAGTAAATCGGAACCAAAAAAACGCAGAGCGGGGCCGAAAACATCACAGACCCGCAGCGATATCCGAAGCGTCAACAAAATGAAGAAGTAAAAGGACTAACTGTACAGGTCTTTAATTTAATTACTACTATTTTCTCTGAATCCCAATTAGTTTCACTGTCCCGTGGTTTATCTTTTTCACCCCCCTCATTCATTTTGATGTGTATAAAACTATTATGGATGTAAATAAATTTGCAAGAGATATTACTATCCGTAGACATTTTGATATGTTGTCACATATCAGATAGTAGGGTGGTAATTGTTGTCAATGATAACAAGTACTTACTACAGACTTTGTATCGCTGAATTGGTTACTATTTCGAGTTTAAAGTCGCTTTAGGAAAGCGAGGGAATAGTATGTAGTCTGTTGTTGTGTGTCTTCCTCTAATTATAATGTGAAAAAACAGGTAGTTGTTTAACCCCATCCAGTCACGAACACGCTTCATTAGGATCTTTTTTCAGGTGGGGAATAGAAAAAGATGGAGAGTAGTGAAGAGTGAGAAAAACGCATTGATTCAATCTCTCTATATTCTGTTCAGACTCCACTGCAGATAATGTAGTAACCATTGCAGAGAGAATAGTTATTGTCGCTCTGGAGAAATGAGAAGATAATGACATTGTTTCGCCAGGCTAGGACAAGGGTTGGGGGTGTGGTTTTATTGGGATAGGGGAAATATACAAACGTGGCAATTTTGCCGTTACTTTCGAGATCGAGGAATTACATATAGGTGCCTATACATCTGACCCTACATCTTGTTTTTTCTAAAAAGCTCATCAGGTTGTAGTCATTCAGAGTGATTTGAGTTAGGCTATTTTTTCTTATAGAAACTGAGAGATTCATTAGAATTCCATTCTTCATTCCTGGTCATAGCTATTATTTCATTCATTTCCTTCTATAATTGTCACTCGCAAACACCCGAGTTTCAGCTCCCCCTTTTAAGTCATAGTTGCAAGGGTTTGGCTTGCTTAATGGAGAAACCTTATCAGGATGGCTTGGACAGTGATTTTACGCAAACCCATTGTTAAAAAAGATACCAGGTTTTCTAAGGGACTGAGGTGATGTCCTCAATTCCTGCTCTGAGAATTTACAATGGTCACTGTAACTTTCTTGGATTAAAGACTCGATGTACACTTTGACTGTACACACCTATTATTCACACGATGCAGGCTGTTTCTGTGTTGTCTTGTTTCCGTAGAGCACGATACAACTGTGGAATTTTCATCTACTATTTATTGTTAAGAGTTTTTTCCTTGGATTGTTTTGCTTTAAACCTTTTGAAAACCATATGGGCGATCATGTATGAAGAATTCGACTGCGTACTTTTTTTTAACTTTGGCGGCCGGCACTCAGTTCTAATTTAGAGTAATATAGAACGAGTAGTAGAAATTCGACTGTATGAAGATTTTTGGGCGGACTATTACTAGAGCTTAACGCGCAAAAATCTTTGTATGGGATAGTAGTGTAACGCATCCCAAACTCTGGCGCAAATTAAGCTCTATTTAATGCGCCAAAAATCGGGTCGTTTTGCATCATCTTCTTGGAATCTCAGAATCTGACGCTTGGAAAAACTATCTAAAGGGCAATATATATGGTTTCAAATGCTACTTTTTTTTACTTGGCGCAGACTCCACAGTTTCTAGATAGATATAGAAGAGTGTAGAATACGACAGATTTTTGGCCCATTACAGATAGAGCTTAGTGCTCCATGTTGGGGGCGCCATTACATTCTATGCCCATACAAAGTTTGGCGCATTTAGCCTATATGTAATGCGCCAATCTTTGTGATGGGCATAGAGTGTAATGAGACGGAGACTTTGTGAGACTGATGATTCTAATGAATATCAAACCAATAAAATCTATAGGGCGAATGTATGAGATTTGACTGGTATTTTTTTTGAACTGGACGCCCGGCACTTCCAGTTCTGAATAGGATATAGATAGAGTGTAGAATTACGACAGTATGAAGATTTTTGGCGCATTACATAGAGTTAACCGCCAAACTTTGGATGATTGGATAGTTCCGTATTATAGTCGTATGAAACGTACACTCTCAAAAACTAGGGGAAGTAGGTGTAACGCAGCCAAAACTTTGGCGCAGTAAGCTTCTATGTTGTATTGAACGCAAAAATCTGTCGTTTTTCAACATCGCTAAGAATATTTCAGAATTGAGCATTGAGAAACATTAATGGAGGCAACATATATGGATTCAAATGGGTACTTTGTTTTTTACTTTGGCGCGACACACAGTTCTAGATAGATATAGAAGAGGGATAGAATACGAACAGATTGTTTGGCGGCTATTTATAGAGCTTGAAATGCGCCAAGTTTGGCGACATTCACTTCTATGCATTAGTTACAAAGTTTGGCGCATTAAGCTCTATGTAATGCGCTCAAAAATCAGGTAGTATTCTAACGAATCGTGCTAGATCTTTATTTAGAAACTGATGGTGTCGGCGCCAAGTATAAAAAAAAGTGCGTCATGTTCGAATTCATACATGTCGGCCCAGAGCCTTTTTCACATGTTTGGGCATTGCTAATGCTCCAAAGTTTCGTACCGCGCCAAACATTATATGGAGGGTGCATTGAACTTTTGACTCCATTTTTTAATTGCTACAAAAAACTACTTTCCATACATTCAGGCTATCGTTATACATGAATATGAGGATGTAATAATTCATTTCAAAGCGCCGTTCATCAGGTATGTCTCTCAGAAGATCGAGGCATTTCTCACTCTATGCCCATACAAAGGTTTGGCAGCTATAACATTGAGGCTTAATGCGCCAAACTTTGTAGGGGCCCATAGAGTGTAATGAGATGAACTTTGAGAGATGTTTGCCGCACTAAGCTCTATGTAATGCGCCAAAAATCTGGAGTGTCGGCGCCAAGTAAAAAATATCGAATTCATACATGTCGCCCCTAGTGCCTAAACCCAACGGCGAGTGGCATTTCTGTAACGACTATCGCAAGCTGAACAAAGTCTCTAATGTAGATGCCTATCCCATGCCGAGGGTCGACGAGCTTATCGAAAAACTAAGGCCTGCTCGCTACATCACTACCTTAGACCTCACCAAGGGATACTGGCAGATCCCTTTGTCAAAAAAGGCTAGAGAGAAGACAGCTGAGGGGTCTTTTCAATATTTCTGAATGCTGTTTGGATTGCAGAGGGCCCCTGCTACATTCCAGAGGGCCATGGACTAGATATTACATCCCCATAAGAAGTATGCTGTCGCTTACTTGTATGACAATCATCTACAGTCGCGACTGGGAGTCACCTCCCTAAGTTACAAATTGTTTTGGAGGCCTTAAGACGCACTGGCTTTACGATAAACCCAAGTAAGTGTGCCATAGGGATGGAGGAGGCCCGGTACCTGGGGTATATCGTAGGGAGGGGCAAAATAAAACCCTAGTTGAACAAAATAGAGGCGATTCAGGGGTGACCCTGACCCCTTAAAAAAACAGGTCAAGGCTTTTCTGGGGATAGTGGGATATTACCAGAGATTTATCCCCAAGGTTGCAGAGATGGCAGTACCCTTAAGCGACCTTACTAAGGGCACCAAGTGTACCACAGTAAAGTGGTCCCCAGAAGCGGAGAGAGCTTTTCGGTAGCTCAAACAGGCCCTCTGTGGACAGCCAGTTTTGGTAGCCTCTGATTTCACTAAGGAGTTTGTTGTGCAGACTGACTCATCAGAGGTGGATCTGGGGGCCGTTATGTCCCAGGTAATAAATAGGGAAGAACAGCCTTTCATATACATCAGTCGCAACCTGTCCCCCGCAGAACTGAATTATTCTATTGTAGAAAAAGAAGGTTTAGCGATAAAGTGAGCACTGGACTCCCTGAGATACTATCTGTTAGGGAGACGGTTCAGACTCATTTCAGATCATGCCCCTCTGAAATAGAGAGGAAAAGTAATAATGCCCGAGTTACCCATTGGTTTCTAGCCCTGCAGGAATTCCAGTTTAAGGTAGAACATAGGCCGGGGAAATTACAAGGAAATGTGGATTCCCTCTCCTGGCGCAATGTATGCTGTCTGAAAGTGCCCAGCCCCCTGGCTTTGTGCAGAGGGGGGGTATGTAGGAGGGCACAAAGTGCCATTGTGAATGAACGGTATGTGTCACCGATGTCCCTGGCATCAGAGAAGTACAAAGCCAACAATGTTTTCTGTGTCAGTAACACTAGGTTACTGACACCTGTTTGTTAGTCATAGAACAGCTGCCTTAATCCGGCTTTTTACTAGGATGGCCAAAGAGATGGGTGGGGTGGCCATTCCCACACTCCAGACCCAGGCATACCGGCTGTAGAGCTGGGCTATGGAGAGGACGGGTGTGGTTCCAGGACTGAAGTGTGTCAGTCTGCAGTGTGAAGAGCTGTGTGCGGGAGGTTTCAGTATGCTCTGACATTGTATGGGATGTTGGATCCACTACTGACGCATCCTAACTAGTGTTGAGCGATTACGTTGGCCATCGACATCGGTCGATGGTCGATAGCCGACCATCATCAACAAGATAGTCGATGGTCGATGGTAGATTATGTCGATTGACCATTAAGTCTATGGGGAGAGCAACAACACCTTCATTCTTACACCCAAACAGGGGGGGTGATGCTTGGCAATTAACTTCCACAACACGTCATATGGATACGTGCTACATCTTAGGCAACACACTTAGGTTTTAAACGTCCACAGAAACAAAAATCACACACCATTCACTTATCCCTGTCTTGCACCACTGCCTGACCCTTTTAAACCTGCATCACACAAAATTAAAAAGTGCCTGAAGGCAGTGATGATTTGAACATCATTTTATTTGAACTGGACATTGGACAGATTCCCTGTCCTGGAACGCAGCCTGAGCCCCAAACCTGCGATGACCCAGATTTAAAAAGTGCCGGAAAAAATGGAGTCTTTCACCACCATTTTAGTTGAATGGACATTAGACTATCCCTGTCCTGGGACCACAGCATGTGCCCAAACCTGCCATGACACCAGATTTAAAAAAGTGCTCGGAAAAAGGAGTCTTCACCCACATTTTGTTCTCACTGGACATTAACCTATACTGGCTGGGCCACTGATGTGCCCCAAACATGCATGCACCCCAGATTAAAAAAGTGCCGGAAAAAAAAGGAGGGGGGGTCTTTCAAAAAACACCATTTTAGTTTCACTGGACATTGACTATACCTGTCCTGGGCCACAGCATGAGCCCCTAGCCTACATGACCCCAGAGTAAACAGGGCCGGAAAAAATATGGAGTCTTTCAACCTCCTTTTTAGTTTCACTGGGACATTGACTATTACCTGTCCTGGGGCCACAGCCATGAAGCCCCAAAACCTACATGACCCCAGATTAAAAGTGCGGAAAAAAAAGAGTCTTTCAACCCATTTTAGTTTCACTGGACATATACTGTCCCTGTCCTGGGTTAGCGCTTGCCCCATGCGTTTGATGACAGTGCGGACCAATGAGCTGCACTGGAATTACTGGTGGTTAGCGCTCCTGTTCCACCCAGTGCCCTTTTTCTTTGGCATTCTGTTTCTCATTTTACTCAATGTGCTGAGGGAAATTGTTCTTTTGTACTTTGTTCTCTGTCCGTTCGCGCATACTCCCATGTCCTCTGAATAACCTACATCTGGTCTTCAAGTTTTCTGACCTCCCTTGTACAATTCAGAGGAAATTTTTTTTACCACAGCTATTTGGTACATGCAAGTTTTTTAGAAGTTTAATTCTAAAAACACATGTTAAATAGGATGAATCCCACCATGTCTTGTTCTCTTTTTTAATTGTATTTTAAATGGGTTGTCTAAATACTGGGAGTGATAGCTCTGTTAAAGATCTTGAAAAAAACAAGTATTTGCAATATGTGTCATTAACAGTGTCTACCTATTTCCTGTTTCTGACCAGCACATCACCCTGAGCCATCTTGACAATTGTGAAAGAAAAAATGTCTGCTAGCAGAACACTTTTTTTACAATGGACCTATAGTCTAGGCTGCATTTCACAGCACAAAAAGCCCCCAAAAAATTCAAAACATGACAATTGTGCTGGGTTGCAAGGTTGCCTTTAACCACTGAAGGACAGATTAGCGACGCTGTTCCCGTTACTGAGATTCACAGGGCCATGACCAACCGATCACAGGCCTGCGGTCCTGCAACTGAACGGATTTGTGGCATGGTGTTGTCGCAGCACTGAGGAGTACCTTCTCTCGTACCTCTACCTCATGCCTACCCCCCTCTTTGCTGCTTACACATGAATTTCGCTCCTGTTCGGAATTTAAAAATTTGAGAAGGTATGGAAGAGTTTTGGAAAGGTCTCTTATAAAAAAGACGGCAAATCACAGCTATTCTCAAATCCCTCAAATCAAAAACAAAATTGCTGGATTCAAATTTAGACTGCTGTAGAAGTAGATCTATCAACAAAGCTGGATGCGCCAAAGTGGAAAAAAAAACGTAATCTGAAATGTATTCGGATAATAAAAGGTATTTTTGCGCACTATCAATGCACCTGGGTGACTACAAAATTGCTGTATTCAAATTTAACTGCAAAGTAGATCTATCAATCCAAAGCTCTGGCCTTGACGCCAAAAGTGAAACAAACAACGGTATTGAAATGTTTTCGGATATAAAAGGTATTTTTTTTTTTTGGCGCCTATCTATTCACTGTGGTGACTACAAAATTGCAGTATTCTCATTTAAGTGCAAGGTGCCTCAATGACAAAAGCTGTAGTGCGCCCACAAAGTCAAAAAACACGGTATCTGTAAAATGTATTCGGATAATAAAAAAGGTTTTTTTGGAACCTATCACATTCACCTGTGGTAACGACACAATTGCTGGATTTCAAATTTAACTACAAAGGTGGCTCTATCAAACAAATCTGGACTGGGCAAACAAAAGTGCACAAAAAGTGAAAAACCGTACTGTAAAATGTATTTGGATAATTAAAAGTATTTTTGGCACCTTTCAATTTACCTGTGGTGACTACAAAATTGCGTATTCACATTTAAGTGCAAGGTGCCTCAATGAACAAAGCTGTCGTGCGCCCCCAAGTCAAAAACACGTATCTGTAATGTATTCGGATAATAAAAGGAATTTTTGGCACCTTCAAAATTCACCTGTGGTAAATACACATTGTGGATTCAAATTTAACTGCAAGGTGGCTCTATCAAAAAATCTGGGACTGGGCAAAAGTGCAAAAAAAACACGTATCTGTAATGTATTCGGATAATTAAAAGGTATTTTTGGCACCTTTTCAATTCACCTGTGGTTGACTACAAATTTGCTGTATTTCACATTTAAGTGCAAGGTGCCTCAATGAACAAAGCTGTAGTGCGCCCCAAAAGTCAAAAAACACGTAATCTGAAATTTTTTCGGATAATACAAGGTATTTTTCTTGGCAACCTATCAACCTGTGCTGACTACAAAAATTGCTGGATTCTATTTAACTGCAAGGTGGATATATCAACAAAGGTGGAAGGGGAAAAAATTGATAATGAACACCTATCTGAAATGTATACTTCGGGGGGCCCCAAATACTTTTGAAAAGGCCGGTAGGGAAAAACCGTAAAAGATGGGCATAAGGTTTACCATGTTAGTAGGGTTTTTCCCAAAAAGCCATTCCGGGGGGGGGGGTCGGCCTTTCCCTTTGGGAGCAAGCATAGAGCGGGTTTGGGTGTTCCCCCCCCAGGGTTCCCATCCCAAATTTTTTTCCGGGGTTTAAAGTAAGGTCAGCATAAGCTGACTGGGAAAGTGGCAAAACTTCACCCTCCCTTTCGGGGCTGGAGGGGGGGTCACCTGGAGGAAGCCATTTGCGGGCTTTAAAAAGGGGTGTTAGGAGGGAACACAACCGGCTGTAAGTAAGTGCTCAGACAAACCCGGGGGAGTTTTTTTGTTTATGTTTGTTGTTTTCTTGGCTTTGTTGCCATGTGTTTGTTTTTCCTCCCCAAATAAATATACGAAACCAAGGAACCTTTGCCCCAAACTACTCCCTTGCTCTATCCCTAAAGTACTTTTGGGGTGACCCCCAGAGCTGAAACAAGTTTCAAAAATGGTGGGGGTTTCCCAAAGGGCATTTTAAAAGACACTTCTCTTAAGGACAGGAAGCGAAAGTATTTTCCAAATATATGTCTTGGATTAAAGGGGCAACGTGCAACCAGGGGAGACACTCAAAAGGGATACTGGTAAAGGAAAATTGAAAAGGGCCCGAATACCAACCTTAGTGAGGGCGCAACCCACCCAAAAGGGCCCCGGGGAAACCTTTTTACAGGTCAAGCCGGGGACAACCGCCTTTTATCGAGACACCCCCAAAGCACTTAAAGAGCACAACGGTAACCTGGCTTTTCCAGCAGCAGCCCCCAGGTCCTGACTACAAACCCAAAGGGGGTGCAGGGGGGGGCATTTTTTTTTTTTTTTTTTCCCGCCCCGTCAGGGGTGCTGAAAGGGGGTTAATGCGCAAAAATGCCCCCAAGATCGACAAGGGAAGCTTATCTCGGCCCCTTTAAATAGCATCGCAGAAAAGAGTGCAGTTTCCCAAAGTGGACCAGTGGGCCGACTTTCCTTTGGCCCCCTTTTCTTACCAGCAAAGCCCCCAAAAAGCCACTTTGCCTGAGATTGAAGAGGGCAAAGGACTTAAAACCCAGGCTAAAAGGGGGGGAATCCAAACCCCAACTGGGGTTACTCTGGGGGGTTTGGGCCCAGAGGGGTTTTCGCCTGGAGTTCGATCCGGGCAAACCCCCAACCTCGGCAAAAAGTAGCCCCACTTCCACCCTTCCCCAGAAGTGGCGGCAACCCGGGGTTTTTACACCCTGACCAGGTGCCCAAGAGCGGGTTCCGCCCTGTGACCGCTTTGTGGGGGCCCCAAACCCCGTAAAGGATCCAGCTGTGGGGGTAAAAAGGACCCCAAAAGCCCTGGACGGCCGGGGTAAGACTATCCCTTTTCCCAAAAAGAGGACCCAAAAAGGTCCTGAGGGGAGGGGACCCTGGCTGGATAAAAAGGGGGGGAAAGGGTTGCCCACCCAAAAGGGGGGGGCCCCTTTTTCCCCCAGAGCCCGGGGCCCCTTAAATCTGCGGCGATTTAAAAACTCAAAAAACATAAACAGATTTTGCCCAAAATTTTTGGGGGGAAAACCCAGGGACTGTGGTTTTTAAGGTGTCCCTCCCCAAAATCGAAACGGGCTCTCTTTATACCCCGCATACTGAGACAGGCGGGGATCAGGGGGAAAAGTACCGTAAAAATTTAAATTTGGAAAAAGCCCATCCAAGCCCCTCTAACTCCGGGAGTTGGTGACCCGGTACGGGGCCAGGTTTGGTAAAGCTAGCCCAAACTCCGATCCCCCCCGGTATGGGGAAGGTCTTTTTCCACATTGACACCAGGGGACTCCCCAAAATGCCAAAATCACCCTAGGGGACTCCCTGGGGGGCCGCACGACATGAGGGGGCCACTGCCCCCGAGCCTCCCCCCACACCCCTATCATGGGGCTGTGACTTTCCCTTGTTCTGGGGTTTTGGGGGGGAATTTAAAAGGGGGGTGCCAAGTATAATTTTGTAAAGGGTATGTGTCCCGCACGGGGAAACCCGGGAAGCCCGATGGGTTTCCGCTTTTCCCGCCCGGTGGGGCCCCAGGGGAAAACCCCCTCTGAGCCGGGTTCCCGCCCCCCTTGCCGATAAAAAAGGGGGAAATTTTGGGCTATGGGGCAAGAATTGGGGGACCCAAAATTTTTGAACCCCTTTGGAAAAAGCGCCCAAGGGATAGATGGGGAAACCCCAGGAAGCAGGAAAGGGGTTTTTGGTCTACCCTCATTTTTGCGGTCAGAAATTAATCTATTATATGGGGAATTTAAAAAAAGGACCCCCCCCCCGAGGTGGGGGGCAATTGGGGGTGCCCAGGTCCCCACGTTCGCCGGGGGTTTTTGGGGCTACCCCAACCCCATGTTTTGGGGAGGGACATTTTAAGGGGTGAAACTTAGAAAACCAAAAAGGGGGAGGGGAAAAGCGTAATTTCTTTTGGGCCCAAGGTTTTTTAGGGAAATTTGGGAGGAATTTTTCCAGTCTTCCCCGGGAGTCCCAAAATTAACGCCCCTAGGCCCCATTTTCGGAGCCCTCTAATTCCTCTGCTGATAATAGAGGTCCCCTTTGAGCGGATCGGCATGGACCTAGTAGATCCGCTCCCTAAGTCAGCCAGAGGACATCAGCACATCTTAGTGGTCCTCGATTACGCCACCCACTATCGCGAGGCCATTACCTTAGGAACACCTCCTCCAAAGGGATCGCAAAGGAACTATTCCAAATGTTCACCTGCATGTGTATCCCGAAGGAGATACTGACAGACTAGGGCCCCCCCTTCATGTCTAAAATGACCAAAGAACTCTTCCGCCAACCAAACATTACCCATCTCTGTACCTCGATGTATCATTCCCAGACGGATGGTCTTGTGGAGAGGTTCAACAAAACCCTAAAGGCGATGCTTAAAAAGGTAGTGGATAAGGATGGGAGAGACTAGGACCGCCTACTACCCTACCTCATGTTCTCTTTACGGGAGATCCCGCAAGCATCAGGGTTCTCACCTTTCGAGCTCTTGTATGGTAGACCTCTTCGGGGACTCCTGGACATAGCCAAGGAGACCTGGGAACAGGAAAATACCCCATATAAGAGCGTAATTGAACATATTGCCGAGATGCAGGACAGGATCCCAATAGTCCTGCCCATAGTGCGGGAGAACCTGCAGCAGGCACAAGAAACCCAGGCAAGGGTATATAACAGGTCCGCGAGGGTCAGAGTCTTCCAGCCCGGCGACCGAGTACTAGTACTTGTCCCCACAGTCGAAAGCAAATTCCTGGCAAAATGGCAGGGCCCCTATAAGATCAAAGAGCGGGTCAGTGAGGTAAATGATAAGGTGTTCCAGTCAGGAAGAAGGAAACCTTATCAAATATACCACATCAACCTAATTAAGCCCTGGAAGGACCGTCAAAGTCTTATGGCGGTAAGAGAACATAGGGGTGCCACAAACAGACAGTTACCACCTGTCCGTATCTCCAAGTCCTTGTCGGAAGCACAGTGGCAGGGAAACCAGGGAGTTCCTACAAAGGAACCGGCGCGTCTTTTCAGAACTGCCAGGTTGCACTAAGGTCATTGAACATGACATCATCACAGAACTCAGCCAGAAGGTACGTTTGAGGCCATATAGGGTCCCTGAAGCTCAGAGGCAAGTGATTGCAGAAGAAGTTAAAAAGATGCTAGAGCTTGGGCCAGGGCTGGGACGACGGGTAGGCAGAGTTAGGCGATCAATAGGACGCCTACCTCTGCCTGTCACTAAGGGGCGCAGGCAGAGGGGCTCTGCAGACAGTGTCGTATTGGCTCACCGGAGGATCGCTGGATCCTCCGCTAGGCCACAGGTCCGACACAGCGGGGCGGGAAGCAGGTAAGGTGAGTATTAATGTTATTATCTTTACCTTCCTGAGTGCCCCTAGCTATATACCTGCCTGAGAGTGCTCCTTGCAATGTACCTGCCTGAGAGTGCCCCTAGCAATGTACCTGCCTGAGAGTGCCCCTAGCTATGTACCTGCCTGAGAGCGCCCCTAGCTATATACCTGCCTGAGAGTGTCCCTAGCTATATACCTGCCTGAGAGTGTCCCTAGCTATATACCAGCCTGAGAGTGCCCCTAACTATATAGCTGCCTGAGAGTGCCCCTAGCTATATATCTGCCTGAGAGTGCCCCTATATACCTGCATGAGTGCCCCTTATATACCTGCCTGAGAGTGCCCCTAGCTATATACATGCCTGAGAGTGCCACTATATAGCTGTCTGAGAGTGCCCCATGCTATATACCTGCCTGACAGTGCCCCTTGCTATATACACCCCAGAGAGTGCCCCTATAGCCATATACCTGCCTGAGATCCCCTATATCTATATACCTGCCTGAGAGCCCCTATATCTATATACCTGCCTGAGTGCCCCTATATCTATATACCTGCCTGAGAGCCCATATATACCTGCCTGAGAGTGCCCCTATATCTATTTACCTGCCTGAGTGACCCTATATCTATATACCTGCCTGAGAGTGACCTTATATCAATATACCTGCCTGAGTGACCCTATATTTATATAACTGCCTGTCTAATGGGGACAATATCTATATACCTGCCTGACTGAGGAGACATTTATATTTATACCTGCCTAACTGATGGGGACCTATATATACCTGCCTAATTGAGGGGACATATATACCTATCTAACTGCAGGGACCTATATAGCTTCCTATCTGAGGGGACATATATACCTGTCTAACTGAGGGGACTTATATACCTTTAATTAAAGGGGTTGTCTCGCTACAAAGAATAGCTTTCAAATTGTAGGGAACACAAATTAAAGACAAATATATTGCTTTGTTCCTCTGTTTTCCCTAAGGAGATACAAGTGAATTTATGACCTCCCTGGCTATTTCAGTTCCCTCAGTAACAGACCTGTAAACAATTCTCCCCCTTCTGTTTGTTCAATGAGATAGCAGTGAGTGATGTCATCACACAGGTGGCATCAGTGTCCTGTGCTGCTCAGCAGTACAAAGCTTGATTTATGTCAAATAAACAGAACTGTAATTAGGGCTTTTGCTTTTGGGATCAGATAAGAAGTCTTGTTAGTAGTTTGAGAAGCTAATCTGATCTAATTAGCATCTGAAAGCACAGCAGAGCACAGAGCTGTACAAGCACAGAGCTTATGCAAATGAGTCAGTCTGAACCAGGAAGTGACAGAGTATTTCATTCATGCATTCTCTGAAACTCTGAAGGGAGACAACTCCTTTAAGGAGTTGCTGGAAATGTGAGGATTCTAAGACATGTGTGTCCAAATCTGCAGGGACGAGTATTGGCTGGGAGAAATCAGCATGAAAGTGTGAACCGGATGGAGAAGAAAAGGGAAAGTGAATGGCTCCGATCAGAAAAGAAGTCTCCTGTAAGTCACTAAGGAACTTTAGTCTAATAATTTATATTTCTGCAGAGCGTCTACCTCCAACTAGATTTTACCACTATATGGTCACTGCATGGCGGTGGTATATGTCTTCAGAGCCTGTGTACAACTGATGTCACATGTGTTGGTCGCGTTTGGTCATGGTCTGGCAGTATTATTTGAACCTTAAAGGAGTTTTATCGTTTCAACTGTTCAGGTTCTTCAGCTAATTCTCTCAGATTGAGTTTGAAATCCAGGGGCGTGTCTCTCCTCTCAACAGGCGTGTCTCTCCTCCCAGGAGGCGTGTCTCCCCTCACTTAAGAACTGTGACATCATCATTTTATATGAAGCAGCGGATGCAGAAGGTTGTCTGGATATAACAGCTCTGTAGCCTCCTGCATGCTTATGTCTGCAGCCTTCAGGCTCCACAAGCTCCAGCAAGCACCTGTTATATCTCTTAGTTTACACACAAATTACACTGAAAGCTAGCAGCTTTTACTTCTGTTCTAGTGGTGTTCACCCAAATTGTACTGACAACAGGCAGAGATCTTTACTCAACTACAAGGACAAATGTCAGCTTCAAGGAAAGATCTCTGCTTGCTGTCAGTGACATGTGAGTGAAAACAACAGGGAGAGAAGTAATCAGCTTTGAGAGAAGACCCTACTCAACCTATAACTAACTTGGGCTGGTAGTGCAGCGGTAGAGCTTTGCTCTTACAATGAAGGAGTTTGGAGTTCTAGTCCCTCACAGAGTATCCCCCCCCCCTAAATGCTACACATATGTAGAGAGAGCTAAAATATTAATGTCAATCTCGATAGTGATCTATATACACATACATAGCTCCCCTATATCATGTCTCATCCCCCAGAGTATATGCATTGTATCACATATATTGGAAGTGCTTGGTGTGACTACTGCGAGGATGGGGCACTATATAGGGGAGCTTTGTGTGTGTATATAAATAAAATTATAGATGTCTACACATATATTTTTATATCTTTACATATGTGTACAATTTATAAAAGAAAAAAAAAAATACTGATGGGGTTTGAACTCCTAACCTCTCTCTTGCAGAGCAGACCATCTAAGCATTACACTACACATACAGCTTGTACAAATACTGTGTTGAATCCTTATGTTATACACTACAGATGATGACGTCATAAGGAGGCACGGCTTGCATTAGATCTGAGGAACAGAATGCCCTCTTTTCAAAGTAGCAACTTAAGGAGTGGACTTGTGAGGAGTAATTGCCCAGATCATTCACCCTAGAGCTGAGAGATGAGTATACAGCCAGCAGACCTTGGTTTCACTATCGATTTTAACAGCTCAGAGTGGAGAAAACACAGAGTGTGCAGGCAGCCAATCACAGCGCAGGGGGCGTGGCCGGGGCGTTTCCTGTCTAGGGGCATATCCCAACAGGCTGAATGAAATGCCAGCCAATCACCGGGCAGGGGGCGTGTCTAGGGGGCGGGAAACGTCCAGGGGGCGTGTCCGACTAGCAACAGCAGAAATAAAACACAGATTTACAGAAGAGCTCATATCTGCTAAACCAAGTGACTGAGGTAATGCAACCCAATTACAAAAGTGCTTATTTTTACTGTCCCCATAATCTGAGACATGATCTTTATAACAATAAAACCCCTTTAAGTAGTAATAGTTTTGGGTCTTGGTTTTGTAGTAACAACCATTCGTCTGGTAGATTTGCTCCATGTATAGGTGTATTATTTGGTGACTGTTATTTATAAGGTGTTACACTGTCATACATAGGTGAGTGGTTTTGAAAAAGCTAATTTGTCATTGTGCAGTGACTGCTGAGGAGATGGACAGGATCCATGTGGAATATGCAGAAAGTTAGTGACAGGACCTGGCGCAGGGGCGAGAGGAATTAGTGTGGGGGGGTGCAATTGTTTTGGGAGCAAGGGGGGGCGCCATTGGCTGTACTTGCCTAAGGCACCAAAATGCCTTGTCCCGGCCCTGCCTTGGGGTCATAGAAAAGTCCCAAAGTGGGTGGTCGAGCCCCATAGTGCTCATACCCAAACCCGATGGCAGCTTACATTTTTGTAATGATTTCCGTAAACTAAATGAAATCTCAAAATTTGCTGCCTACCCGAATCCCCGGGTTGATGAGTTGGTTGAAAGGCTAGGTCCTGCAAGATACATCAGTATGTTAGACCTAACCAAGGGCTATTGGCAGGTTCCCCTCACAAAGGAGGCCAGGGAGAAAATGGCCTTTTCCACCCCGGATGGACACCTTCACTACGTGGTCCTTCCCTTTGACCTACATGGGGCTCTGGCCACTTTCCAGAGGATGATGGACATCATCCTGCAGCCCCATAGAAAATATGCGGCAGCATATTTGATTGACATGGTGGTCTTTAGCATGGATTGGGAGTCCCACCTAACCAGGGTGCAGGCCGTCTTAGATGCCATAAGGGCAGCAGGTTTAACCGCCAAACCCAACAAGTGTGCCATAGGGCTAGAGGAGGCTTGCTATCCGGGCTACAACATCGGGAGGGGGGTCATCAAGCACCAAATGGACAAACTGGAGGTAATTAGAAATTGGCCTCAACCGGTCTCCAAGAAGCAGGTCCAGGCCTTCTTAGGTATCGCAGGGTACTATAGGAGTTTCGTGCCCAACTTTGCCTCCATAGCAGCCCCGCTTATGGACCTCACAAAAAGGACAAAGTCCACCTTGGTCAAGTGGAACCAGGAGGCTGAACAAGCCTTCAAAAGTCTAAAGGAGGTACTCTGCAAGAAACCCGTGCTCAAGGCCCCAAACTTCCAGAAGGAATTTATTGTCCAGGCAGACGCTTCTGAGGTGGGCTTAGGAGCTGTCCTGTCGCAGCTAGTTGAGGGAGAAGAACACCCTGTAATGCACCTCAGCAGGAAACTGTCAGCGGCGGAGACAAATTACGCCATAGTCGAAAGAAATTGCGTGGCTCTGAAATAGGCTATTGAATCGCTGTGATACTACCTGATAGGTAGACCATTTAGGCCTCGTTCACACGGCTTATTTCGCCGCGTATTTGCTGACGGATTGACGATCGTCAATCCGTCTGCAAATCAGTCAGAAACAAGTCACAGCCTATTTTCTATTGATTTCAATAGAAAATACGGCTCGTCGTTCACACGACGCGTAGTTCCGTGCCGGATTGCCGCCACGGATTGACGACGGCAATCCGGACAGAAAAACAATGTGCATGTCAATTATTTACGGACGGATTCACCACCTTCAATGATTGGAGATGGTGAATCCGTCGGGAAATCAGTTACCAATACGTGCCACACTTAGTGGAACTTATTTGCAACTGATTTTCAACTGATTTCAGAATGTATTTACCATCGGCAATCCGATGTAAATACGTTCTGAAATAAGCCGTGTGAACATAGCCTTAGAGTCATCACAGACCATTCTCTTCTAAAGTGGATGGCCCAAAATAAAGGGAAGAATGCAAGGGTGACCCGGTGGTTCTTGTTGGGACATCACCCTGGGTCACAACAAGCCAACACAGATGCATTATTCCGAGTGCACAACTTTATGGAACAAAGTGCTCCACCCCACTTGACTGAGCAGAGGGGGGGGGGGGTTATGTAAGGCTGCAGCCGGAAAGGTCTGCATCAGCGTTTATATACCAGCAAGGTTCTGTAAATATGTCTGGAGAGTTCAAGACACATGCCACCAAGGTTAGGAGCATCGGTGGAGTGAAAGGCCAACATTTAATATGTCAACAGTACAGACTGTCGGCATAGGTTTAGCCGTATGTTAGTATGGTTTCCAGCCATCCTAGGTCGGCCTTTCATTGGGAGTAAACCTAGAGCAGGGGAGGGGCTTACTCCCCATGTTCCATGGCAGGATTTCCCTGGCGTATTTAAGGTCAGCAGGTACGCTGACTGGGCTTCGGCTACAACTCCAGTCTACCCTTTGGGCTGGAGGTGGTCACACTGGAGGAAGCCAGTGTCTGCTTTACAAGGTGTTAGTGAGGGAACTACACCGCTGTTAGTAAGTGCTCAGACGAACAGGAGTTTTTTTTGTTTATGTTTGTTGTTTTGGGCCGGTTCACACGGCTTATTCAAGCCGTAATTGCGAGATGGATTCCGCCCGCAATACGGCTTGAATAAGGTGCGGGGGCAGGGGCGCTGCCCGCCGGCCCCATAGACATGCATTATCCACGGCGCGTATTCCGCCGGGATAATGAACATGTCACTTTCTTCCCGCCCGGCGGATTCGCCGAGCGGTTGGGAGAGACGGAATCCATAGTTCTATATGAGAACTGTGGATTACCGTAATGTCTGGGACGGATTCCAGCCGTATTGCAGCGCAGTACGGCACGCAATACGGCTGCAATCCGTGCCCAAAATAAGCCGTGTGAACGGCCCTTTTCTGTGCATGTTGCCATGTGTTTGTTTTCTGCACAAATAAACATACGGATGAAGGAACCATTTGCACCTGACTACTGCCTCTGTCTCTATGCCTAAAGTACTTTTGCGGTGATCCCAGAGCTGTACAAGCTCACAAAATATATATAATGTGTGTGTACAGTTTAAATATATATTTTTAGATAATACAAATATATTTGTTTATTGACTAATCTACAGGGATATATTATATATTAATATTTATTATATTTATGTTTATTTGCTAATAATTAGAGATGGGCGAATTTCCCGAAATTCGGTTCGTTCACTTCGCCAAATTTCCCGACAAAAAATAACTTCGTTCCGAATTACTTCGGGACGAATCACGTTAAAAAACAGCTATTTCCAGGCTGCACAGAGCCTGCAGGGTGCTGTAGAACGTTGTGCCATGCTTAAATATGCAGAGGGAGCTTGGTTTGGTCTTCATACAATGTTGTGTTTTAGTATGACACGCAGATGACTGCCGCCGCTCTTAGAATCGCTTCACTATAAAATTCCCTGGGCACTTAAGAGGGCAAAACTGACCAAAAAACTGAAGGGGGAATGTAGCCTGATAAAGTCATGGCAGCGACAGCTGGAAAAAAACAAGCTGAGGGCTCAGGTGGCAACATCAGTGACAGAGTGTGGAGGTGACGGTGGCAGCCACAGCAGCATGAGGTCAGACAGTGGCACAATGACATTCTGGAGGTGGCAAAAACAGGAGTAGGCCACAGAGTGGGACAATGACACAGTGTGTAGGTCACAGCAGCAGCCACAGCAGCAGCATGAGGTCAGACAGTGGCACAATGACAGAGTGTGTAGGTCACGGCAGCAGCCACAGCAGCAGCATGAGGTCAGACAGTGGCACAATGACCCAGTGTGTAGGTCACGGCAGCAGCCACAGCTGCAGCATGAGGTCAGACAGTGGCACAATGACAGAGTGTGTAGGTCACGGCAGCAGCTACAGCAGCAGCATGAGGTCAGACAGTGGCACAATGACACAGTGTGTAGGTCACGGCAGCAGCCACAGCAGCAGCATGAGGTCAGACAGTGGCACACTAACACAGTGTGGAGGTCACAGCAGCAGCCACAGCAGCAGCATGAGGTCAGACAGTGGCACAATGACACAGTGTGGAGGTCACAGCAGCAGCCACAGCAGCAGCATGAGGTCAGACAGTGGCACAATGACAGTGTGTAGGTCACGGCAGCAGCCACAGCAGCAGCATGAGGTCAGACAGTGGCACAATGACACAGTGTGTAGGTCACGGCAGCAGCAGCATGAGGTCAGACAGTGGCACAATGACAGTGTGTAGGTCACGGCAGCAGCCACAACAGCAGCATGAGGTCAGACAGTGGCACAATGACACAGTGTGTAGGTCACGGCAGCAGCAGCATGAGGTCAGACAGTGGCACAATGACATTCTGGAGGTGGCAAAAACAGGAGTAGGCCACAGAGTGGGACAATGACACAGTGTGTAGGTCACGGCAGCAGCCACAGCAGCAGCATGAGGTCAGACATTGGCACAATGACAGAGTGTGTAGGTCACGGCAGCAGCCACAGCAGCAGCATGAGGTCAGACAGTGGCACAATGACACAGTGTGTAGGTCACAGCAGCAGCAGCATGAGGTCAGACAGTGGCACAATGAAATTCTGGAGGTGGCAAAAACAGGAGTAGGCCACAGAGAGGGACAATGACACAGTGTGTAGGTCACGGCAGCAGCCACAGCAGCAGCATGAGGTCAGACAGTGGCACAATGACAGAGTGTGTAGGTCACGGCAGCAGCCACAGCAGCAGCAGCATGAGGTCAGACAGTGGCACAATGACAGAGTGTGTAGGTCATGGCAGCAGCCACAGCAGCAGCATGAGGTCAGACAGTGGCACAATGACACAGTGTGTAGGTCACAGCAGCAGCAGCATGAGGTCAGACAGTGGCACAATGACATTCTGGAGGTGGCAAACACACGATGAGGCCACAGAGGGGCACACTGACACAGTGTGGAGGTCACGGCAGCAGCCACAGCAACAGCATGAGGTCAGACAGTGGCACAATGACAGAGTGTGCAGGTCACGGCAGCAGCCATAGCAGCAGCATGAGGTCAGACAGTGGCACAATGACACAGTGTGTAGGTCATGGCAGCAGCCACAGCAGCAGCATGAGGTCAGACAGTGGCACAATGACAGAGTGTGGAGGTGGGTGGCAATACCAGTCCCTGGTAAAGATGGTTGATGGCAGATGGAGAAACTGCCAGCAGGCGGGTGGCGACATCAGAATAGTGGCTGAGGCAGGTAGTTTGAACCCAGACTCATTTCTCACAGTTTGGGTGAGGCGTCATGGCTGATGTAGTCTGACGCCTAAGGCATTGGTGTGTGGAAATCCTGGCCGATCCACGTCTGATTCATCTTGACAAAGGTCAGTCGTTCCACATTTTCCATGGACAAACAGGTTCTCCTTGGGGTAACGATGGCCCCCGCCGCACTGAACACCCGCTCTGATGCCACACTACTGGCCGGGTAGGACAGCTTCTCCACTGCAAACTCGGCAAGTTGCGGCCACACATCCAGTTTGGCTGCCCAGTAGTCCAGCGGATCTTCTAACTGGGGTGGCAGAGTGCTGTCCAAGTAGGCCACCACCTGTTGGTTCAGGGTCTGCTCCAGGTCCTGCTGCTGCTGGCGACTGCCCTCCTCACTAGGCGGGTGAAGGAAGCTGCTCATCAGTGACTCCAGACTTAGGTTGCTGCTGATGGAGCTGGTACTGCTCCGACCCCCCCACCTTCCCCCAGCAGCCGCGGCAGTAGTACGTGAGCGCTGAAGAACCCCTCGGTCAGACCTGTCAGAGGAGGGACGATGCCGCACATAGGCAGCGGCCAACTGACTACGGAGGATTTCCCTATAGTATTTGAGTTTGTCCTCCCTCTCAATAGCTGGGAAAAAGGCTCCCATTTTGGACCGGTAGCGAGGGTCCAATAGAGTGGAGAGCCAGAAGTCATCCCTCTGCCGGATGCTGACTATTCGGCTGTCACTAGCCAGGCAAATCAGCATGCTGCGGGCCATCTGCACAAGTGACTCCGAGGGGCTCCCTGCCTCCATCTCCACTGCATACTGCCACGGTGCTTGCGGGTCATCTGCCTCGTCTTCCTCATCTCCATCTACCTCCTCCAGCTGCTCCTGCTCCTCCTCTCTTGTCACCTGGGTAGAAAAAACACTCATTTCACCAGACAATGCTTCTGCTCCAATGTTCTCCTCCTCCTCCTCCTCCTCCATTTCAGTCCCCACCGGACTCATGTGGCCGCGAGATGTAGTCGCCACGTCTCCACGCCCCTGCCCAGACAGATTGTTCAGCATCTGTTCCAGGACATGAAGCAGTGGAATGACGTTATTCATCCCGTAGTCCTGGCGACTGACAAATAACGTGGCCTCCTCGAATGGCCTCAACAAACGGCAGGTGTCACGCATGAGCTGCCACTGGCTGACATCAAAGTTACACAGGGGAGTACTCCTGTCCGCCTGGATTATCAAAAAATTGTTAATGGCCTTTCTCTGTTCATACAGTCGGTCCAACATGTGCAGGCTGGAATTCCAACGGGTGGAAACATCGCATATCAGAGTGTGTTGGGGGAGGCCGTTCTGCCGCTGCAACTCGAGGAGGGTGTTCCTGGCTTTGTAGGAATGGATGAAGTGCATTCACAGTTTCCTGGCCATTTTCAGATTCTTCTGAAGATCTGTGGAAGACTTCAAGAACCTTTTCACAACCAGATTGAACACGTGCGCCATGCAGGGCGCATGGACCATCCCTCCTCGGTGCAGCGTGGACACCATGTTACTCCCTTTGTCCGTCACCATGGTTCCGATTTGCAGTTGGCGCGGAGAAAGCCACACATCGATTTCTTGCTGCATGACGCAGAGCAGTTCCTCCCCTGTGTGACTTCGTTCACCGAGGCAAGCCAGGTGTAGAACTGCGTGACACCGCTGTGCCCTACACATGTGGTATGATGGAGCAGTACTTGTGGAGGCTGAGATGATGGTGGTGGAGGAGGAGGAGGAGGCGGACACTGGCGCAGGAGCCGCAGTTTGACAACGTGGAGGAGAAAGCGGCGTCTCCTGTCCAAGTTGTTGGTGTGCCTGGGCAGGAAGCACATTCACCCAGTGGGCCGTAAAGGACATGTACTGGCCCTGAACGTAGTTACAGCTCCAGACGTCGCGTTGCCATGCACCTTGGAACAAACCGATAAGCTCAAGGACTGGCCCACCTTCTGTTCTACATATTTATGAAGTGCTGGTACTGCCTTTTTGGAAAAGAAATTACGGCTTGGAACTCTCTATCTCGGCTCGGCACAAGCCATTAGTTCTCTGAATGGTGCAGAGTCCACCATTTGGAAAGGGAGGGACTGCAGTACCAACAACTTGGACAGGAGCACGGTCAGCTGCTGCACCTTAGGATGGTTGGACGCATACTGTTGTCTCTTTGCAATCGCCTCGCTGAACGACTGCTGGCGCCATGAGTAGCGAGGAGCAGGAGCATCTGGACCGGGAGATGATGTCAAAGAGAAACAGCTCCCTTCTGCAGAGGTGGTGGAGCCTTGACTGGCTGCCATTGCATGCGTGCCACTGGGCGCTGCTGCTGCTGTTGCTGCGGCGGCAGGATGGACCACCAGATCTGAGCCACGTTTCTCCCAGGCCACCGGATGATGACGCTGCATGTGTTGATGCAGGGCCGTGGTGCCAACGTTGGCTCCCTGGCCACGCTTCACTTTCTGCCCACGGATACTACATATACCCATATTCGGCTCCTCTGGTGTCTTAGCAAAGAACTGCCACACCGCCGAGTAGCTGATTTTACCGCCAACGCTCCGCACTGAATGACTACTACCGCCGCTGCCTCGCTGAACCCCTGTGCCGCTACTTTCTTGGACCTGCGAAGCGGGTTTTTTACCCCGTGGCCGCTTGGCTCCCGACCTCACACTGCTGCTACCCTGCTGACTCACGACCACACTACCCACTTGCTGGCTGCGCCGCTGCCTGATGCGCAAGCTGACGCCCTCTTCTCCTGACGATGATGAAGCCCTTGCCTCACCCGGCTCCCAAGTGCGGTCGGCTACATCATCATCTATTTGTGTTTCATCGTCACTGCTGTCCTCATCACCGGTCTTGGTATGCAGAGGCTGACCCTCAAAACAATGACCTCCCCATTGCCCTACTCAGGCATCATCTTCGTATACTCTACTCCTCAAATTGTTCATCCTCGCTATATAGTGGCGCTGAGCCCAGACCACATAGTAGATCTCTGGCTGAAGGAACCGGATGGGACAGAGGCGGGTTGAGGACGGGTGAGGGCCGCTGACCCGCTCCCGGGCCATGCCAACTAAGGGTTGTGTCTGACGTTCCCAACCTTGGGTTGCTAGTCAGCACACGGCCGCTAGATGACAGCGGCAGTTGTGTGGCCTCACCGAGTGACCCCTGCTGCGACGTCCCCTTGCTGTGCTGCGACCTTGGCCTGGAATGTTTGTGCCTCTGCCACTCGCAGGTGAAGAGCCTGCCACCTCTCTGTCTGACATACTGTTTGTTCTAAAATGTACAGACACTGTTTGATGAAGATATTTGTATATGATAAATACACACCCTGTATTTGACTCCAAATGAACCCAGTAACAATCTTGGTAACCCTTGGATATAAATTGCGCTCCACAAATGGGCAGGAAAAATTGACTTGTATGTGCCGTTTAAAAACTCTGTGTATTTTACTGAATATAAAAGCACAAACAGGCTTAATTAACCTTCGGATATGAATTATGCTACAGAATTTCTTCTGTGGCGGTGAAAAACAAAGATTCTTTTACTGAGTACAACTGCAGAACAAGGCTTAATCAAATCCTGGATGTAAATTGCGCAAAAGAATTGAGCAGCCACAAACTACTAGCTTTGTAGCGTGTTACAATTGTGTGTTTTCTACGCTACACAACAAGAGAAAAAATTGTAATTAAGCTTCGCTTGTGAATTATGCTACAGGAAAATTTTATTTTTTGGCGGTGAAAAAGACGGTTTCTTGGAGTCACCACAGCAGAAAAACAACGCTTAATTAACCCCTGGATGTAAATTGCGCAAAAGAATTGAGCAGCCACAAACTACTAGCTTTGTAGTGTGTTACAATTGCGTGTTTTCTACGCTACACAACAAGAGAAAAAATTGTAATTAACCTTCGCTTGTGAATTATGCTACAGGAAAATTTTATTTTTTGGTGGTGAAAAAGACGGTTTATTTTTGTCACCACAGCAGAAAAACAACGCTTAATTAAACCCTGGATGTAAATTGCGCAAAAGAATTGAGCAGCCACAAACTACTAGCTTTGTAGCGTGTTACAATTGCGTGTTTTCTACGCTACACAACAAGAGAAAAAATTGTAATTAACCTTTGCTTGTGAATTATGCTACAGGAAAATTTTATTTTTTTGGCGGTGAAAAAGACGGTTTCTTGGAGTCACCACAGCAGAAAAACAACGCTTAATTAACCCCTGATGTAAATTGCGCAAAAGAATTGAGCAGCCACAAACTACTAGCTTTGTAGCGTGTTACAATTGCGTGTTTTCTACGCTACACAACAAGAGAAAAAATTGTAATTAACCTTCGCTTGTGAATTATGCTACAGGAAAATTGTATTTTTTGGCGGTGAAAAAGACGGTTTATTTTTGTCACCAAAGCACAAAATCGAGGCTTAATTAACCCCCGGATGTATATTGCGCTAAAGAATTGAGCAACCAAATGAGTGGTATTTGTATTGTAAAATGGCTGTTTTCTACACTACACAACAAGAGAAAAAATTGTAATTAACCTTCGCTTGTGAATTAGGCTACAGGAAAAATGTATTTTTTGGCGGTGAAAAAGACGGTTTCTTGGAGTCACCACAGCAGAAAAACAACGCATAAAGAACCCCTGTATGTAAATTGCGCAAAAGAGTTGAGCAGCCAAAATGAAGTGGTATTTGTATTGTAAAAATGCTGTTTCTTTAAATGAATACAACAGGAACTGGCTTAGATCCCCCTTGGATATTCAATGTGCTGTGAGCAGATATCATTAAAATGTATATGCAGCTGCACTGGACACACACTGGAGTTCAGATACAATACCCCACAAAATCAGAAATAGAACGTTAAGAGAACAGTCTCTGAGACAAGCTGTGACACCCCACAAAAATCGCTGTATAAAAATCAATTCTTCAGTAAGAGCTTACATCAGCCGCGGCAGCACCTTCCCTGATTAGTACAGTGAGAGGAGTGTGAGCTCCCAGCGTCGCGCCCGGACTTATATAGTGCGGTGACGTCATAGAATCCCGCCGGTCTTTGATTGGCTTTATCTCTGCACATGTCATGCAGGCTATGCCCTTCTTCCTCCCAGAGTTCTTTGCCCCATGTAACGCCATGTGCTCGCAGTCATTTTATCAATCAAAATCACACTTCGTTCACCCGAAGTACCCCAAACTTCGACTTCGTTCAGAACCGAAGTTTTCCTGAAATTCTAAACGAATTCCACTTCGTTAGAATCAATTTGCCCATCTCTACTAATAATACATTTTCATATATAGAAACTGAAAGAATCCTTAAAAACACTTCTTATTTTGGATTGACAGCACTGCTGTATTAAAATACCTTAAGCTGAATCAAAACAGATGTGTTGACACATCTTAATGTTGACAGACCTGCTCATCCTTGCATGGTATACATTTCAAAGTTCTTGCTGCTCTTTAGGGAATTGATCAGAAGAGGTTGATGATGACAGCTTTCCTTCTAATTCTAGAAGTCAGCATTGATTAGGATAAGACAGGGATCAAGTGACCCCAGGGTTAACAACTCTCAATGAGTGAGAAGCTTTCAAGGCATGTGGTAAAAGCTTCTCAAAGAAAAGGCAAAGTAAAGATGAAATGATACAAACAGAGAAAGTGATCAGCAGACACTAAGCTTTATAAATCAAGATTGTGAGACTTAATAAGAAACCTGGTAGCTAAATTAATATAGTCCTTAAAATAAGCTTCTGTACTTTCAGACAGTAAATATAAAGAAATATCATACTCAGGAAGACAAAGCGTTAGATATCTAGTACATGACTGCAAATGAATAATAATGGTGACAGCTATAATACCTATTGAGTCTGATGTTCTCATAGGTCTGAATGTTAATGGGTGGCCACAGTTAAACATCTTTCTCTACTGAAAGATGCTGTTTTGCCCAATGACTGATCTTGTCACTGACAAATGAAGCACTTTGTCATATTTACTCATCAGCTCAACTGATCCTCGGAGTAAAAGACAATGTTAAGTAGAAACATCATTGCTTTCAGTAGTATAAAGCCATGTGGTGGGCTGTAACAGCAATTTTCTGATGTCGTATTTTTTTTTTTTTTCTTATCTTACAATTCAGTGAAATATGCACTGATTGACCTCCCAGGTACTAAGCTTCAAATTCTTTCTTAGCATCTGCATAATGCCTTGTGATATGCAGATGCTAAGTAGAGGGCGAAAAGGCAAAACAAAAACTCTACAAGCCGTTTGTTCAGTGCTCTCCTTAAGGAGAGATCTTCCCTTCCTCAAATTCTTTAGGAATAGTGAAATGTAGGGGCTTACATACATACCATAAGACCAAACAAAGTACAATGCAACACTAATTAACTAGCAACTGGTACAGAGGGAGCGAGGACCCTGCCTACAAGGACGGAGGATTGAGACAGAACGTGAGGGGCAGACATGTTTGTGGGATGGTGTAGGAGCTGCAGAGTTATTGTCCTGTAGAGATAAGTGTTTAGGTTGTTTTTTAATCTACTGAGGATGGAGGAGAGTCTGATGTACTGGGGTACTGAGTTCCAGAGTGTGGAGGATGCACGGGAGAAATCTCGGGCTAAATCTATACAGCAAATGTCAAAATACCATCCAAAATCCAACGGCATTTTTACATTGCTGGGCCGTGGTCAGTTTTCAGATTTGCCGTCAGCCCTGTACAATTTAATGTACAGGAATCCTGCGGAATATGCAACATGTTGCATATTCTGCTGGATTTTAAAACCGGCGGTAAAATTTTTTCTCCAACATTAATTTTTATTTGAATTTTAGTCAATGCAACATGCAAAGGAAAAAGCAACAATAACACTAGTCAAAAAAGACTAAACAATTTTAACAGGTAGTCATGACTCATTCAAACAAGTACATATCAGTGTTTCACCCATATCCACAAGCAAGTGATTTAGCGGAAGTAAGGTCTTGCAATATACACATGTAAATATATTTCTGCTTACCTATATATACTTTGTTAAAACTATTAATAAGAGTACAGCATTCTAGGTTCGGTGGTCTCAGATGGTGCCTCCTTTAAAGGGAGACATGTCATAATAAACATGGCAAGCATTTAATCCTGCTAAGAATATGTAAGAAACTTAAAAGCACATGTTAGAAAGGAGAGTATAGAGTCGGTGAACTACGCTTTAAACAAAAAGGGGAGTCCTTCTTTCGATCCCTATTTAAAGAACTTGGACTCTGTCCAAATAAGCCATCTGTCTCTAATTTTAGGGACTAAATGTGGCGGAATGATTAAGCAAGTTTCCGAATGGAACTGTACATGGTAAAAAAATTTTATTGCTGTCTATGCAGCACAGGATACCGTTGGATTTTCGGCATATTCAAAGTACTTCATCCGCTGAAAATCTGACAGATAACCTGTGCCTAGCCTTAGAGGAGATTGACATGAGGAAACCTGAATCTGCATGTGTTTGCTGTGGATTCACAGGGGATTCCACTCCTATACTTTAAGGCCATGCGCAAACCGGACGGAAGATTGTGCATGTCATGTTTGCGCCGAACCGCCGGCAACAAAACAGTCGGGCTGAAAACCCGTTGCAGTGGGGACTGCTGCACAGGTTTTCCATAGAGCACCGTTTGCTCATTTTCGGCCGGTTTTTCAGGGAGGTCTGGAAAAACGGCAAACCGCCTGAAAACCGGCCCCCGAACAACGCTGTTGCAGTGGGGATCATTGCCCTTAGAGTTCCAAGCAGTAATTCAGGCAGTGGTATGTATGCACGGCAGCCAATCAGATTGGGGAGAGCACTGGCATCGCTGGAATGAAGGTTGGACCTCAGGTCATATATTTATATGTACTGTCTATTTTGTCACAGTTAGCAGTGATTTATTTTAACGATTTAATCACTCATAGAAAAAGATATTGCTCATCCTCTATTTCTTTCTCCATTCGCATTCCAAAAGACATAAGTTTTTATTTTTTCACGTACCATTGATATAGAGGGCTTTTAAAGTTGTTACTTTTAAGGGTGCATTTTTCTCATACATAGATTACTAGGGAAACCGCAAAAAAAATTACTAAGAGGGGCAAAATGTGAAAAAAAACATTTACTTTGCCATGTTTGCAGTGGAGTTTTAGTGCTGATTTGCGGCGTTCACTTCGGTCTAAAAATGAATGGGTTATTTGTATTCTACAGGTTGATATGCATCACAATACCGAACTTGTATGGTTATCCTTTGTTTTCGGTGGTCTAAAAACAACAAAATTCCAAAATTTCTATTCCCCTTAGGTTCCAAGCAGTAAATTCGGCAGGGGTATTTTATGCACGGCAGCAAATCGATTGGGAGACACGGGCATCATGGAATAAAAGGTATGGACACAGGTCAGTATATTTATTTATTTATTTACTTTATTTTGTCACAGTAGCAGTGATTTATTTTAACGATTTAATCCCTCCAAAGAAAAATAATATTACTCTTCATTTTTCTCCTCCTTCCCTTCCAAAAGACTAACGTTTTTTTTTTTTTCCCTACATAGAAATATGGGGTTTTTTAAAGTTGTACTTTCTAACGGGGACATTTTCATAGCTGAATATACTGGGAAACGCAAAAAAAATTCTAAGAGGGGAAAAAATGTAAAAAATTTTTTTTATTGTCCCATGTTTGGGGGTTTGTTTTTTCGGCTTTCAAACTTCGGTAAAAAATGATGGGTTATTGTATTCTACAGGTTGATATGCCCCACCAATACAAACTTGTTGGTTTCCTTATGTTTTGGTGGCGTAAAAAAATTCCAAACATTTTCTATTTTTGAAGGCACTTTTTATTGCTAGCAGTTTGGAATGCATTTGACTTTTTTGATCACTTTTATTCCAATTTTATAGCACATGAAATGACCAAAAATATATGTTTAAAGATCGGACTTTTTCGGACGTGGCGATAACTTGTGTAACTTTTTTATTATTTTATTTCTTTTATTTGTAAAATGGCGAAAGGGGGGTGATTTGAACTTTTAATTTTTAAATTTTTTATATACTTTAAAACTTTTTCTTTACTTTAACTTTGAGTCCCCCTAGTGTGATTCACCACTAGGGGGTGCGATCATTTATACAGCCTAATGCATTGCATAGACAATGCATTAGGGTGTACCAAGATGGTGTTTTCCCCATTTCCTGCCTGGGGACGGAAGTGGGGCAAATGAAAACATGGCAGCAATGGAAGCCTTACAAAGCTTCCTGCTGCCATGTCCAGGCATTGGATCCCCGCGTACGTGCTGCGGCGCCACCGCATATTACGCGCCGCCGCGTCTGTTAAGGTGGTCCAACCGCTACCAGTCGCTTAAGCTAGTGTGTGCTTATGACCGCTTAGGACTCCTTTGGCGAACGGCAGTGCGGTGGCAGGGACTAACTGTATGGACTGCGTCAGCGGAAAACCACATACAGTTAAGATGCTTCGGGAGCAGAGAGGCTAGCGGAGTAATCTGGTAGTTTCCGCACAGGTATGTGGCACAAGCCCAGCGCGTCGTGCGCGTCATCACGCTGCCCCAACCGACGGCCATGGTGGACGTCACGCCGCTGAAGAAAATGGACCGGTGAGCACGCAACTGCGACAAGCCATCAGCGGGGGGAGCGCGGCAGGATATTGCTGTAGGGGATATACTTTTAATTAGTGCTATTCATGCTGGGGGCCTTTAATTCTAATGTATTTAAAATGTGCAGGGAGGGGGTTTCTTTATCTATTGTTATATGTGAGGTAAGGGGGGCTGTTCTCTTATTGTTTATTGTGCAGGGAGGGGGGGTATTATTTTTTTATATGTGCAGGGAGGGGGGCTGTTATCTACTGTTATATGTGCAGGGAGGGGGGCTGTTATCTATTGTTATTGTGCAGGGAGGGGGGCTGTTATCTATTGTTATATGTGCAGGGAGGGGGGCTGTTATCTATTGTTATATGTGGGGGGGGGGGGCTGTTATCTACTGTTATCTGTGCTGGGAGGGGACTATTATCTACTGTTATATGTGCAGGGAGGGGGCTGTTATCTACTGTTATATGTGCAGGGAGGGGCTATTATCTATTGTTATATGTGCAGGGAGGGGGGCTGTTATCTATTGTTATATGTGCAGGGAGGGGGGTGTTATTATTGTTATATGTGCAGGGAGGGGGGCTATTATCTACTTATATAGTGCGGGAGGAGCTATAATCTACCCACATATGTGCTGTGAGGCCCATAAGTACCTAAATATACAGTGCTGTGGGGCCTATAAAGCTATCTATATACCCGCTGTGGGGCCTTAAGCTTTCTATATACCTGCTGGGGGACCTAAACCTGCCTATATACCTGCTGGGGGACCTAAAACTTCCTATATACCAGCTGGGGGACCTAAACTGCCTATATACCTGCTGGGGGACCTAAAACCCGGCTATTACCTGCTGGGGGACCTAAACCTGGCTATATACCTGCTGGGGAGCTAACCTGCCTATATACCTGCTGGGGACCTAAACCTGCCTATATACCCGCTGGGGGACCTAAACCTGCCCATATACCTGTGGGGGAACCTAAACCTGCTATATTACCTACTGGGGGGTCCATAACTTGCCATATACCTACTGGGGGATCCAAAAACCTGCCTATATACCTGCTGGGGGACATATAAAAATACACACCTACCTACTGGGAGATTATAAAGTATATAACCACCCACTAGAGGAGTATAACTTACTGGGGGACCCTATTACCCTTTATGGGGGACACATAATTTACTGCGTGTGAAGTCGCTAACAGTCGTTAAGCCGGTTGTTAAGGCCTCAGCTCAAGTCAGTTGATAAGAGTTAGCAATCGACTCTGCGGACTCCAGTCGGTTGTTAAGCCCGGGTTTTTAAGGCCTCAAGTCGATTGTTAAGACCTTAGCAATCGACTCCGGGGACTAATCCCCGCAGTTACATGGTTGCGTGGCACCGTTTTTCATTCATTTAGATGTCACGGCGTCTAAGGAGTTAAACAGCGTGGGCCAACCCACCCCCGCGCTGTAACCGCTGAGTGTTAGCTGCAAATAGCCGCTTTGATCCCGCTGCATTACTCCTTAATGCCACCAGGACGTACCCATACGTCCAGGTGGGTTAAGGAGTTAAAATATAGATCTAGACAACCCCATTGATGGTACCATTTACTGTACCATATAATGTACTGGAAAACCATATAATGTACTGAGAAAAGGGTGGAATGGGAAAAAAGGCAATTGGGCCATTCCTGGGTTGCTTGTTTTTATGCAGTATAAATGACGTGTGAACCTTATTATGCAGGAGCTGCAGGAGTCTGCAGGAGTTTTCTGCCATGCTTTGTGGCGAAAAACCTGTCATAGACCTGTTCTATAGATGTATGAACAGTTGTGCACAAAAACTTGGTGCATTCTGCACAAGACACAACACTTTTGAATGTGCCTAGTTTGCGTGGTCGTGTCGCACCAGAATCGTACGATTGTGCCAAAATTTGGCACAAAACGTAGATATTCGCCAAAGTTCAGCGCAAAACTGTCGTACAAATCCATACCAATTTCAAAGTGGCATGGCTGAGACAGATTTTGCAGTAGAACGGGACATATGTATAAAGTGCTATGTGACACTTTCATGCATGCTGCCGCCTTCTACACTTCTCCAAAGCAATTTAAAACTGGCATGATAGCGCCAGGTTTCATAAACGTTGCCCATAGTTTTCTCTGTAGTTCACTATTTTAAAAAAAAAATTAAAAACTTTTTGGGATATATGTGACTTTTTGATCACCTCTTTATTCCCATTTTTTGGCAGGCAATGCAACCAAAACAAACTAAATTTCACTGTTGTGTGTTTTAATTTTATTTTTTTTCACTGGGCAGGATAAATAATATGATAGACAAAGGCACAAGTAGCAAATACCTTATTGCCAGCAAATTGACAGCAAAATCCTGAATTGGAGTACCAAGTGGTAAGCAGGAGGTAACAGTGTAGTGACAGGACGCTCCAGAGACATGAGGAATTCCATATCTCAGATATCAGGCCTGGTTCTAATCACCACCACCAGACAGGCTTTAGATGGCAGGGGCACCTGAGAGTCTTCAGGGGCCACAAACGTTCTGTCAGATGTTCTGGCAGGGCAGGATAGCAGAGGAGTCAGGTATGTAGGTTAAAAAATCAGAGCAAACCTTGTGCAGGGTCCAAAAACCAAACACAGTCACAGTACAGCAAGATGACAGGTAAGAATCAGAGCTCCTCAAAAATGGCTGTAGACCCCCAATATCGGTGTCAGATTACTCCCCTTTTATAGCAATGAACACGGGGCCTACAGGAAGCTGCTAAACAACACATCCCTGCTGGCTCTGCCCCTTTCCTGTCTACTATGAGGCGGCACCCTAGGCAGTTGCCTACCTCTCCCTACCCTTTGTCCTGGCCCTGTATGTATGACATTTTCAAAACCCCATCCATATACCAATTTGCTGTTGATTTGCTGAGCAGAATGTGAACTACACATCTACACAAATTTTGCCACATCTGGTGTGCCTCCAGTTTGAAGATATACAAGTCTTCTTTCATCAATCTTAAAAAGTAGTCAAAAGCAGCACTTATATAATACATTCCAATTTAAGTGAAATGAGTGTAGCTGCAATACCAGACATAGCACATGCAAAACAGTGCCACTTTTCCTTAGAAAAACTGACTTTCTATCCTGGGTAACCACTCGAAATTTATTTGGGTTGCCCTGGAGCCTGGGAGGAAAACACAACACCAACTATGGTTTCTCAAAAGAGCACATACAGTTGACTACTTTGCTTATAAGACACAAGTGATAGATTATTGTAAAAGTGTGGGTACCCTGCTGTCAACTGTAGGCAAGCTATGATGTAAAAGATTTCTTCCTAGCCTCCCTGCTTAAAGGTGTTTTGCCACGATCTCGTTTCATACCTCCTGCGTCCAGCTCTTCAACTCTGTGTGCTCAGAAGGGGGCGTGAGTGATGTGACCCAGCAGGATGAAATCACCATGTCTTTCCTCTCTTTAGTCAAAGAAAGGTCTGTTTATGTAAAGAGCTGTAACTACAATGTAGCTCAGAGGTAAAGTTTTTACCTCACAGCACAAGGGTCCTAGGTTCAAATCTCTGCAGGAACCAAACCTGTGGATTGTTTTCTCTTTATCAATGCACAGACCTCCTTGAGATTTCTTTTTTCTTTTATTTGCATTGTTTGACTAATTACTAAGGAGTACAGAGGACGGGAGTTGAGTGACAGCACCTGGGGTTTGAACACTCAGTAGCTTCCTGGGAGGAGACGTGATGTCTGAGGAGCTCTCAGCCCTGGTCGTATCCCCTGGAGCTGAGCTGTAAACAATGGATCACTAAAGGAGCAGCTAAGACAAAAACGGTGCAGAATTTTTAATAATAATGAATGCTGAAAATGTTTGTTATTTAATTTACAAGCTTCCCACCTCAATTTTACATCGTGGCAAAACCCCTTTAAGCTACATGACACTCCTGCTTCCAGTGATAGTAGTTAGAGAATTTTAGGGAAAATCTTTCTCTTAGATATGATTTGAATATTACTAATAAAAACATAATAGACTGAGATCAGAAAAAGACCATGTGGTCCATCTAGTCTGCCCTTATAGTCTTTCCCTTGTGTTTTCATGTCAGGATAGACACGTTTATCTCAGGCAGGCTTACATCACTTAGGGCGACATTTATGTACAGTGCTGCACCAGTATTCTGGTGTGCTTTCAGCCCAAAACTCATGCAGCCCTGTTCTCCAGATGTATGAGCAGACGCACTCCAAACTTTGGCGCGTTTTTCAGCGGCCGTGACACTTTGTAATGTGCCAAAGATGTGGGAGCGTTCTGGGGGCGTTGCATCACATTCATCGGATTAGACACATTTATTAATATGGGATGCCAAAAGTAGGCGCAAAACTGTTAGAACAGCCAGACCAGGTTAAAGGTGGTTTGCCTGAGCCCAAAGTTGTCATAGTGGAACTAGATGTCATTAGGGCAAAAAAATATCAATTATTTCTTAACTTATACTACTAAAGTAATACAAACTGTACATAGTACTTATGAAACTGAAATGGAAAGTAGCCTCAAAGGGGCTATCCTGTCCTTGTGGGGGGCCAAATTATCTCAAAAATAATAAAAGGTGCACCGAGAAAATTAAATCATATAAAAAAAATATAAAATTATATATCCCCCCAAAAAATTTTATCCTATGTGACAGAGCGACAGCAAGCAGTTGCATGTTTCTGCCACTAAGTGGAGCTATACAGAAGATCCACAAGCAACACGCCACCAAGGGTACCTGGCCTTGGTGGAATAAGAGCCATCCATTTATGCTGTCAGTCACAGTATGCGGCTGGCAGCCATCTATAGCCATTTCTGGGTCGGCTCTTATTGGGAGTAGGCAATGTGTTGGGTGGGTGTCTATTCCCCGTGTTCCAGAGCAGGTTTTTGGCATGGCCCTGGAGGCCTACAAAAGCCTGCTGCTCCAGGTAATCAGGGAGTGTGGTTTTGCTGCCTGAAGATTGGAGCAACACTGAGCCAAGGAAGAGGCTCTTACCCCCAGGCTTGAGGAAAGCCTGTACAGTTGGTGGCTGTACTATTGTGTTTTTCTGGTGCTGGACGTTAGGTCCAGACCGCATATAGAGAAGGACTGTATATATGTTTAGTCAGTGGCCAGACGGTCGAGGAATTTGTTTTATGTGTTTGTTTTCTTGTATCCTGCCTATTAAAGCTGGTTGATACCAGTCTTAAACCAGAAAGCCTGTGTCGGAGTGCAATCTATGGAGGTGCCAACCGTTTAACCAGAACGGCGATCCCACCCCCGGGCCGAGCCAAGATGGCGGCCGAAGGCATTTGAGTTGTCACACCTATAAAATTTATATAAAATTATATAATTTAAAATAAATATTAAACTGAACAATATAAACTAATTAAACCAATACAGCATCTACCAGATTTATCCCATTATTATAGTATTATCAGTGATTCCAAACACATTACAGCAGGCTAGAAATAAAAGAAAAGGTGTTAGAATAGCATGTCAGTAATAGAAACTATGGTAGTGTCTATTCACTGACATGCTATTTTATACATCAGTAAGCCTGGCCCGAGCTGTCAGGAATTCTGTGGAGTCTTTTCTACTTTTTTACTATGCGCACAGATAGACTTAGCGCCAGGATTACACCTACGATTCTCCTGTATGTATGACATGCAGAAGAACAGGTCCATACATACTGGCGCATTCTACACAGCCTGAAAGCTATTTACAACTGGCCTCTATGCACCAAAGTTCATACATGTCGCCCTTAGGCCCCATGTATGAAAACTGTCTAGGTCTAATACTCAGTTGGTGCCCATAGCAACCAATCAGAGCGCCCCTTTCATTTCATATAGTGTTCTTAAAGAATGAAAAGGGCACTGTGATTGGTTGCTGTGAGCAACAAAGTGAGTATTACACCTAGACCGTTTTCATAAAGTGGCCCTTAGCGTTGATTATACATGGAGCAGAAACACTAAATGGAACATTACAATCCCACTAAAAGTTAGAAATTGTATGTTATATTCCATAAATATCTACTGAAACACTGAACATACAAAATAGGAAGTTAACAAATATTTTTTGTGGCAATAGGTGGCAGCAAACTTCACTGTGATCCTAGGCCCCATGGAAATGAAAATATAAAATATTGCAGTCTTCCAGCAAAGTTCAATAAAGTCCAATATTGCAGGCTTCAAATATATACAAATACAAAAGAATTTCATCCACCTATATAAAATGTGATGTTTCAATCCTAACACTGCTCCTCGCGCTTCTCGCCCCGACAGGACAGTCTCGCCCTCCATTCACTCACTATAGAGCACGAGCTTCTTCCTTGTATCGGGATGAAAAGTAAAGAGGAGCGAATTCCAGGGAGTTTCAGAGCTGCTGCATTGAGAGACCGGGAGGTAAGTATCACTTTTTTTAGTATTTTACACAACTCAGCCATATTTAACTAGAATTTTTTTTATTGGATAGTCCCTTTTAAGGCTTAAAACGTTCTGTGTTAGATAAGCTTCATCTTTTTAATTGCACAATAACATTGAGGTAACGATAGTTCCTTCAGCTACCAAACAAAATACTGTAATTGCCAAAGTCTTCAGAACTTCTCATTTAGCTGTGTGAGCATTATAAAGACTATTAGCACAGCACTATGAACTCTGATTTTCTTCAATAGACACCTTTTGAGAAATAGAAGGGCATCTTATTCAATGAAAACATAACCATTTTGCAGTGCATAGACATGAAGTTAAATGTAATGCAGACCTATGCTTATAAAACCTCTCTATACTATGTATCATACACTTGAGAAGGACAATGTGCATATATGGAATGAACTAACAAATAAAACAGATGTTTGTGTTTAAAATTCCAAGTTAAAAAAATAAGTGGGACCACCTAATATGTTAGGGATTACCATGTTCTGTGCAGCTGACTGTGATCTCTCTTGTACTGAGGGTTGTCCTGTCTATCAGCTATTGACTACTGTTCTGTCTGAAGAAAGGTCATGCCCCTGACACCAAGAAAAGAGTCTTCTTTGCTACCCTATTTGGCGCATCTGGTGCCGAGTTCATGCTATACATATAGTTGATCGCAAATCACTTCATTTAAATACGCTTTTTTTTAGCATTGATTAGATTTTATTAATGACGGCTTCGAGTGAGCATTGCTGACTTACACTATATGGATCCTGTTGTAGAGATTTAGATACTCTTCCTATGTTTCCATAGATTTTCTTTGTGTACTTGTACTACTTTCAGAAACAAATGATCGGTAAATTGGCTTCTTCTAAAGTATTGCTCATAGTGTGTCTAATATGAAGAGATTACATTGTAACCCCACCAGGGGCAAGGATTGATGAATGAGAGATGACAATCTGTGTGCTGCTTGTGGTATTTGCTAATATGATATAAACGATGAGAAATAACAGAAACAACTTGATTTTCAGAAAGAAGCCTTTTATATAAATAGCCAAATTATACACACATGTATTGATGACATTATTGTCTGGCAGTTATAGAGGACAACAAGGAAATTGCCCGTCATGAGTTTTACATCTATTTTTAGCAGCAGTGTAGGCAAAATTGACTATCATAGTAAAACCCTTATATTGCAACATATAACCATTGTTAGTAAAACATGACGTTTTTATTACACAACGTAGCAGATGGAATATCTTACAACATAATTCTACCGAAGTAAAACATATTAAAGGGGTTGTCTCACTACGAAGATTATAGTTTAAAATGTGGGGACCAAAAATCTAAGGATGTACGTCCTTGGTTACTATTGGCAAAGTGCTATGGTTTTAGAGAACGGGCTGGTTTACATGTGCTTAGCAACGGTGTTTGTTTACTGGTCAGGGAAGCATTCTGTCCTGTCCAGGTCGTGCACATGCAAAGGAAAGGCAGTTAAGAGGAGGGACAGGGATGTGTGTATTGGCAGGCAAGGAGGAGAAGCAGTGAGAGGACCTGCAGGGGGGTTGTGTGTATTGTATCCTCTTCACTGCTTCTCCTCCTTGCCTGCCAATACACACATCCCTGTCCCTCCTCTTAACTGCCTTTCCTTTGCATGTGCACAAACTGGGCAGGACAGAATGCTTCCCTGACCAGTAAACAAACACAGTTGCTAAGCACATGTAAACCAGCCCGTTCTCTAAAACCGTAGCACTTTGCCAATAGTAACCAAGGATGTACATCCTTACATTTTTGGTCCCCACATTTTAAACTATGATCTTCATAGTGAGACAACCCCTTTTACCATAAAACATACAAGGTACACACGTTACATTTGTTTGACATCTGCTGGGAGAAATAAGTTTTTTAGTCTGATGTATATCAAGCCAAATTACTATAGAGTGAAAAGTTCTGTAACTTTTTATTATATTTTGCATATGAATTCCTTTCCTTTTTGTAAGCTGTTAGAACATTCTTTTAATACAATGCTTCTCGCACTGATTGTTACACTTGTATCCAGCCTAGTTTATATTTTGTGACATAAACAGTCTGGGCGACATGTATGAATTCGAATTGGTACTTTTTTTTTACTTGGCGCCGACACCAGAGTTCTAAATAGATATAGAAGAGTATAGAATACGACAGATTTTTGGCGCATTACATAGAGCTTAATGCGCCAAACTTTGTATGAGCATAGAGTGTAATGCGCCAAATTTGGCACGCTAAGCTCTATGTGATGCGCCAAAAATCTGCCGTATTCTACACTCTTCTATATCTATTTAGAACTGTGGTGTCGGCGCCAAGTAAAAAAAAAAGGATGCATTCGAATTCATACAGGTCGCTCTCTTAGGCCCCGTTCACACGGCTTATTCTGCCACGGATTGGCGCCGTACTGCGCGCCGGATTTGCGCTTCAGTACGGCGCCAATCCGCGGCAGCAATTACGGTAATCCACTGCTCTCATTGAGAACAGTGGAATCCGTCGCTCCTCCCCGCTCGGCGAATCCACCGCGGGGGGAGAAAGTGACATGCACATTATTTACGGCGCGGACGCGCCGTAAACAATGCATTGTCTATGGGGCCGGGAGCGGCGCACCCGCCGCGCTCCGGCCCCGCCCCGCCCCTTATTCACGACGGATTTGTGCGCTCAATACGGCGCACAAATCCGTCGGGAATAAGCCGTGTGAACACGGCCTTAATGTTTCAATGCTCGGATTATGAGATTCTGAGAGTGTAGAATACGACAGATTTTTGGCACGTTACATAGAGCTTAATGCGGCAAGTTTGGCGCCTTACACTCTATGCCCTTACAAAGTTTGGCGCATTAAGCTCTATGTAATGCGCCAAAAATCTTCATACTGTCGTATTCTATACTCTTCTATGTCTATTTAGAACTGGAGTGTCGGCAGTGTCGGACTGGTTTGCCTAGGGCCCATAGGTGGAATTGACTCTAGGGGCCTACCAGTTGAGTTTTTATGGGCCCACCAGTGGAATTTATTTTAGGGACCCACCCTACAGCTACTGTAAATGACTGTAGATGCCTCCTATACTCTGTCTCTTGCTTTATGCCTCTCTTTCTCTGCTTTTTTGTCTCTTCTGAGGATGTATATGCAGTTAAAAAACATCTTTGGGTCTGCCACACTCAGGGACCCACCGGGAGTTCCCCCTATTCCCCTGTGGGCCAGTCCAAGCCTGAGTGTCGGCGCCAAATAAAAAAAAAGTACGCATTCGAATTCATACATGTCGCCCTCTGTACTTACTTTTACCTGTGCTAATACACAAGATAAGGGATAGAACATAAGTGTTGCTGGTATATTTTGCTTTCAGAGAATTGACTACACTGGATCTATTGTAACAATC
Source organism: Phyllomedusa bahiana (assembly GCA_025379985.1). Classification (NCBI taxonomy): domain Eukaryota; kingdom Metazoa; phylum Chordata; class Amphibia; order Anura; family Hylidae; genus Phyllomedusa; species Phyllomedusa bahiana. The sequence continues at coordinate 5,844 of JAODAL010021146.1, read as the reverse complement.
ACTCAGCTGTGAGAAGTATTAGGGCCCGTGCTCACTGCAGGATTTTCAGTTGGTTTTACAGACGGTTTTCAGATTTGAAAACCGTCCGTAATGCGACTGTCGTCCTTTTAGATTGATTTAACCCCTTAAGGACCAGGCGTTTTTTTTTGGTGACACGTTCGTTTTTCCCTCCTCGCCTTCTGGAAGCCATAACTTCTTTATTTTTCCACCTACATAGACACATGAGGGCTTTTATTTTGCGGGACAAGATGTACTTTCTAATAGTGAACAGGAGAAAAAACAGGAGGGGGCGCACAATAGTATAAAACCTTTAAAAAGAAAAAATAAATAAGCAAGTAATGAGCTCACCATATGGAGTTGTGCAATGGAGAGGCACAACACTCGAATACGTTTGAAGGGCTGTTTTTTCCGTCGCCCTCTGCACGGCTGCCTTGGTCCGAAAAAATATCCCGGTCCTGTAATGAACCTGGCAAGAAGTACGCGAAACGCGTCAACCGTGCACTTGTTTTTATCGTTCAAACTGTTTTAATTCTGTCGGGGCCTGTAAGCTCTGATAGTTTTAGAATAAAATTTTGATGGTTTAATTATACCATTGCCTGAGACGCCGATTTTGCTGAGTGCGCCGGGTCCACTACTATCCTCCACAGGGATATCTACAGTACTTTCTAATGGTGTTATTCACTATACTATAGAATATACTGGGAAACCGCAAACAAATTCCAAGTGGGACAAATTGTGAAAAAAAATGTATTTTCGCCATGTTTGCGGGGGTTTTGCTTTTACGGCGTTCAATCTTCGGTAAATATAATGTGTTATCTGTATTCTTCAGGTTGTTACGCATCCGGCAATACCAAACATGTAGGGTTTCCGTTATGTTTTGTTACCGTAAAAAAATTCCAAACATCTATATTTGAAATTTGCGCCGCGACGCCATTTTGTGCAACCGATGACTTTTTTGTACTAACATCTACGGACGTCAGTGAGGGGCATTTTTGCGGGCTGAAGTGTACTTTTTATCGCTAGCAGTTTGGAATGCATGCGACTTTTTTGATCACTTTTTTTCCATTTTTTAAGTGATGTAAAATGAACAAAAAATGCAATTTTGGCTTTTGGAATTTTTTTTCTTCTATGGTGGTCAGCTTAAGGTATAAATGATGTCATATTTTTATAGTTCGGAATTTTTAGGACGCGGCGATACCAAATATGTGTAAATTTTTATTATTTTAATGATTTTATTTTTTAAAATGGGGAAAGGGGGGTGATTTTAACTTTTTTAATACTTTTTTTTTGTACTTTAAAATTTTTTTTTTTTTTTTTACTGTAACATTGAGGCCACCTGTGGTACTTGACCACTAGGTGGCGCGATTGTTAATACAACCTAATGCATTGCATAGGCAATGCATTAGGGTGTACAAAGATGGCGGTTTCCCCTCTTCCTGTCTGCGGTAAGTGACGGGAGCCTTCCCAAGGCTCCCCACCACAATGCCCGGTGATCGGATCGGCGCAGCATAGCTGCGCTTATGCTGATCACCGCACCGATCGGTGCGCGGCACCGATCGCGTTTAATTCAGACGCCGCGGCCATCTCTGCCGCGGCGCCTGATGGTAAAACCCGCCCCAGCGGGCGGAGCCACCCGCCGGCGCTGTTACTGTCGGGTGTTAGCGGCGATTTGCCGCTAACACCCGGCGGCTGTGCGGGGGGGTCGCGGAGCGATCCCCCTGCAAAGTCCCTCAGCGGCCCTGGGACGTACTGATACGCCCAAGGTCGTTAAGGGGTTAAATAGAAAATCCGTGCAGCAGTCCCCAATGCATGAATTTTCCGCTGGATGTTTTTTGACACCGCCTACGTTTCTAAAAACTTGGCACATGTTCATTCTTCCGCCGGGTTTTCGGACAGAACATGAACATGTGAGTATGCAGCTTGAATCTGCAAACTGCAGACAAAAGTCGTCCACCTGCGTGCCAAAAAAGACAAAATACCGGTCTGAAAACCCGATCTGTATTTTGTCTTTGCCGTGTGAACGCACCCTTAATTCTACACAGATTTTCAGTTTCTGCATATAACAGGAATAATCCGACTTATGCACGGTTCACATTTGTGCCAGAGATTCCATTTGGAGCCTCCATCACAGATTCCATGAAAAATGCTGGAAAAAAAAACCCCCTGCATGTTCAAATGATTGACACTATGTTAGAACCAGATGGATCCCATTATAGTCCGGAATTAATCCTGATCATTGTTATTTTCAGTTTTTCTGTTGTCATAACAGAAAAACAGAAGTAACAACAATGATGTTGTGAACCAAGCCTTTTCTAACTACGCATAATCAGATTATCTGGTCGCTGGCAGCTCGCTGTGATCCATCCATGCATGTAAATGAGGAGGTCAGTGCTGGCGGCCGTCCTCCTTATTCACTTCTATGGCAGCTTCTGAATGTAGCCAAGCGCACACACTCGCCTGTAATCAGGACTCCCATAGAAGTGAATGAGAAGGATGGCCACTGGTGCCGCCCTCTTTATTCACATTCATGGCCAGATTGCAGTGAGCTGCGAGCATCCAGCAAAGCTGATTTTGCGTTGTGAGAATACCCCTTTAATGCTGCTAGCAAAGATTCTAAAATTGTAAGTAATTGTAAAGCAAACTATATTAAAAAGTTGAACAATTTTTGTGATTAAACTGTACTTATACATATGATAGGTCCATTCTATTACACAATATGTATTTATTTCTTTACAGCACACTCAATGAAGAAAACTGTACATTTTTAAACACTTACAGATGTAGCAAAGATAAACCAGACAGATAATACACCATAATATCATAGCATAGAAAGTGACCCCAACTTTCTCAGTGCTTTTCAATGGGTTTTAGTATGATCTAAGAATGGAAGTTAGAGAAAACCGTGATCACAGTCGAGCTTTACTGTAGCTCTAATTAAAAAGGCAGGTGTCTGCAGTTAACTCCAGTATTCTACTCGCCTGACATCATTAGGACTAGGGCTAAAATGCTGAGACATCATTAGGACTAGGGCTAAAATGCTGAGACATCATTAGGACTAGGGCTAAAATGCTGAGACATTTTTTTAAAGGGTTCAGCAATAGGGGTCTGCTTTAGTTTTACCTGTGGGGTCAAAAATCAATTTTGACCACAGTATGTCCTCATGAAACAGGGCACCATGAGAACAGTTTGACAAACACAACAATGGTCCCGAGATCTCAATCTCAAAGGGACTTTCAGATGTTAAACGGGGTTTAGTATGAAATTCAATATTCAATGCAAAGGGATGCAAAGCTGCCTAAAGCAGTAAAATAACCATCACAGCCATATACTCACCTTTTAAAAGATGTTTCATTTACCTTTGTCCAGTCCAAATATAGATTACATGTGACTGCTATGACAAGCTATTGTCCACACGCTACCAACATCTGGGCAACCAGTAGGAGCACTGCAAAAGCAGGCAAAGGCTTTTAGGTAACAGACCAATTTTTAAAGTGTAAGTATATGGCTAAGTTTATAATTTAATTAATTTAGACGGCTTTGCAACTATTTTAGTAATCTTGGAAACATTTTAGAATTCTAACACAGATTTTGATGAAATCTGACTTTTTTATGGTCCACCTTAAAAGATAAATCGGAAAAATATATGCAAAATACTGTTCACTACTGAAAATGGCTAATCTGAATATAAATATAGTTCATACACAAGTTCATGCTTCTTCCAGCAAAATTGTCCGGTTCCTCTACTTAAAAACAGTAAAATTGGTAAAAAGTGCTAGTAATATAACACAGAACCCAATTCACATGGTGTATATCAGCTGGAATAAATGTGGAGCAGGATAACCACTGAGTACTTCCCAAATCTAATTGGCATGACAGATGGTATCACTGAACCCATGTGTGTATTCGGGGTATTTGACATGGTTGTGCATTTAGTCGAAACTCTGCATAAGTTATTTCAATGTGGTTTATTTAGCAATAATGAAATAAATATATTGGGCCTCATTTATGAAAACTGTCCAATAGTAATACTGTCCTTGTTGCAAATAGAAACCAATCAGGGCTCAGCTTTCATGTTTCCAGTATAAAAAATAAAAGCTGAGCACTGCTTGGTTGCTATGGGCAACAAAGATAGTTTTACTATTAGACAGTTTTCATAAATGAGGCCCATTGTGTTAATCAAAGAAGAAAGACAATTTGTACAGGCAGCCATGTCTAGATTACCGTGTTATATCATGTGGTGTAGCTACGATAAGGCATCTAAGAATTGTGGGCTGGATGCCTAGCTTCACTTCCTGGCTATCTAGTTCTCAAACAATTCCATAAGCTTCTGTATCAAGAGAAAACAAACTGGTCGATAAGTCTGGCAGATATACAGTATACCACCCAGTTGTCATGCATTAATACTCAACATTATTTAGCACACCACAGGATACTAAAAAATTAATGGTAACATTATTTTTCTTTTTAATACATGTTAACTCTAGTTTTTCAAGAAAACAATCTTAAAGTCACAAATCTAAACCTTTTAGTTTTGTCACCAGTTTGCTACAATACTACAGTACCCAAAAGCTAATGATCTCCATGGTTCTCACTCACAGGTTTGGCTGAAACTTTTCCTTTCTATGAAAGTTGCCTGAAGTGCATGTAGCACATTTTGTAGGCACACAGCAAATTTGGTAATTCATTGTCTTGTCACACATGTGCCTGCTCAGCTAGCCATCCAGAGGGTGAAAGTCAGAAGAAAACTGGGAAGGGCGATAAATGGGCCTATTCCCATACACAGTGTCAATGCCGTTCCTACAGCAGCAGAAATCACAACACTCCTCTGGTCTCGAATGATCTTCTTCACTATATCACAAAACTATAATAGAAAATTAACAGAAATAATGGTTAGTTTAAAAGAGTATAGATAGTCGCATGATCAATTTCTAAATTATATGCATTTTTATAAAACAAAATATACTGAATGTGTTTTTTCTGTAGACCATTATGTACATAGAACATTGCATTCAGCAGTTATACACGTTTTTAATCTACCCAATATATACCAAACAAAAGCAGTGAATGCACCTCTACAGCAAATGATGCAAACATTAAGGGCCACATGTATGAAACTGTTTAGGTCTAAATCTCACTCTTTTGGCCATAGTAACCTATGGGCAAAAAAGTGAGTTTTAGACCTAAATAGGTTCATACATGTGGCCCTAAATCATTAAATAAAATGAAATAAAACAAGTCTGTGTTGCCCTGCATCTTTACAAATGAGTTATTTACTGCAAAAGGTACAATGGGTGAGCGTATTAACTCTATAAAACAAACTGCATACTATACACAACAAAACGTAAATAAGGTAGATTCAGTGATCTGCATTAATATTTATTGGAATCAAACACAACATAACAAAATACTATCGGTCCGAACAAAAAAAAGAATACTGTAATAGGCATACAATAATACATATAATATCATAGCGGCCTGATACAACACATAAAGAGAAAATCAATGAATGTAGATATATTTCTATAGCATGCGAGCTACACCACTATATACCTAGTGTAACTTATTTCTGCTATCATTCTTCTGATACACATAACACAGGCATTTGTTTCACATAGTAAAGCAGGGAAGGAAACCCCAGTAATCATTTTATTGGACAATTATCGGGAAGTCACACCTTCACAGACTCCTAGTAGATACCACAGGACTCAGACAGGGTTTTATGTCTGCTGTAACTACAGGAACTATTTAACTATTGGAAAGGTTAAAGGTTATTAACAATTAAAGTGAATTGTTCCAGGCCCATCCACAATACCAGGTATACGTCACCCAGCAATAAAGAGGAAT
>JAODAL010021145.1:0-67737 GCA_025379985.1 Phyllomedusa bahiana | reverse complement strand
ATTACAACCCCAAACATTTAAAAAAATTTTAAAAAGCAAAAAACCAACTTTGCAAACTTGGTGATCTAAACGTTTAACAGTGAAACAATATTAACTATAACTATTAACAATAAGAAACAAACTGAACATTCAGGAAAAAGCTATAGGCCTAGCATAACCCAAAGTTAAAGCTTGGGAGAACTATCATAACTGCCTTGGCAACAGTGATGAACATTCACAATCCACTGGCAAATAGTTTTTTTAAGATTAGTATCCATTAGCTAGTCAGCTAGTGTTAGATATATCTTACTATTGAAGACAAAAAGCACTATCAACATATCTAAAACTATTTAGTTATAAAATATACTAACTCCCAAAAATTTTACATGTAAGGAAATGGCAAATTATCCATCAAACAATTGTATTGAATAAACACCAATAGCCATGTATTTACAATGAGTTTATGTCTGCCTCCCTTTGAAGATCCTATAACTTTATTGGCTTGCTGTCAACCAATTTTAGCTGATGCAAGCACCCCAATCTTTGTACTGTGTTTTGTAGAAATTTAACAATATAATATATTAATATGTGTCAAGAAATTTCACATTTGACGCATTTTTATTGAACTGGATGACATTTTTTAAAATGAAGACATATTGGTAATGCATTAGAAGGATGACATTTCTTGAATTTCAGTAAAATATATACATGTATATATAAAACAGGCACAGGTTAAGAAGTGTAATATTTCAGTACCATACCAGTAAGAAGATTGATTGACAGATTATGCAACTTAAACATTATTCAGTGGTCCCTCAACACAAAATTTTAATTGGTATAAGGACAACGATTGTATGTTGAGACCGTTGTAAGTTTAATTTATGAGACAATGGAAATTGGTTCTAAAGCCTTCAAATGTCATACAACATAATATAAAATGAAGATTAAAAAATTAAGCCTATAATACACATAAAGAAAGTCCTTACATAGAACATCAGAATGAGCTTCTGTAAGCTGCAAATCACTTTCTATGTTGAGGATAAGAGCTTCTTTGGGTCATGTATTTTGTATAAAATGTGCCATAAAAAAGAAATTGTGGCCACACTCATCTGGTGCCCAAAAGAGGACGCTCACCCTGGTACATGTGAACAACAGTACAAAACATGTAGTATTGCATTGAACTGTAAAAAAGCGCTATTAGATCACCAATCATTGCCTGTAATTTACTATTTAAGAGGTTTTACAAGTAAAATGTTCATGATAATTGGTTGGATATTCCATTAATCACACAGGCCATAGATCGGCAGTATAAATGACATTGCATGGTGATTGTAGTTTCAACATACAATGACCCAGGAAAGACCATTGTATGTTTAAACCATTGTTTCCCCTGAGGGCATTTTAACTTAAGGGACTACCATATACAGTATTGGAATATATATATATATATATATAAAATATATATATATTATATATATATATTATAAATTTATATATAATATATATATTATATAATATTTATATAATATATATATAAATATATATATATTTTATATATATATATATATACTTTTATATATATATTTATTTATAATATTTTTATTTTTTATTATTTATTCCATAGTTTTGGGTCCCTTAAAGGAGTTGTCTCCCTACAGGGTTTCATAGGATGCATGAATGAAAAAACTCTGTTACTTCCTGGTTTTAGATGACTGTGATTTGCATACAGCTCCATGGTGTATTAACTCTGTGTTTTCATTTTGTAATTAGTTCAGATTAGCTCAGAAGCTTCTCAGAAACTGCTAGCAGGACTTTTTATCTGATCCCTCAACCAAAAGCCCTAATTAGAGCTGTTTACTTTAGATAAATCAAGCTTTTTACTGCCCGGCAGCACAGAGGCTGAGGGAACTGAAACAGCCAGGGAGGTGATTAATTCACTTGTATCTCCTTAACAAAACGGGATGAACAAAGCAATATATTTGGAAAATGACTTTATTTTGTGTTCACTACAATTTGAAAGCTATTCTTTGTAGCGAGACAACCCCTTTAAGTAACATTGGCCTCAGGAAACAATGTTTTAAACATACAATGGTCTTATATTATACTTATATTATATATATATTTATTTATTTATTTTATATATTTGTCAAAGGCAAGTCCTGGTTATTGCTCTGCAATCATCAGTATATATGCCACAATGGATGATGGCCAGGGTCTTATCAGGATCAGAAACACCAGAGCATCATAACTGTTTGGCCTGCAACTTGATTATGGGGTGCCTATGATCTATTAAGGCCTGAGAAAAGCCTCCAGGTTTGCCACAAGTATCTTTCTACTACACAATACCAGAATAATCATAACAGTTTCAATCATAAGCCATAACATAAGAGCAAATTAGTTAGATTGCATTATGTATGATGTTAAAAACAAGCTGCAAAAATTATTGTTTCCATATATTCCTCTAGTAAGAAATGATAAATTATATCGACCTTAAAATGTCTTTAAAAAAATCTGGAAAAGTAAGCCCTCAAATGGTTACATCAACAGAAAATAAATTTGTTATGGCTCTAAGATGTTGCAACACAAAAAAACAAACAAAAACAGCTGAAAAAAATCCAAGTATTTTTTAAATGAAACATGTGGCAATTAAGCAGTGGAAGCATTCAGAAAATAATCTGATATCTTCTTTTCTAGGAATCACAACTGTACTGACCATGACCACCATCAACACTCATCTTCGTGAAACACTACCTAAAATTCCATATGTGAAAGCCATTGATATGTACCTCATGGGTTGTTTTGTTTTTGTTTTTATGGCCTTGCTGGAGTATGCATTGGTCAACTACATATTTTTTGGTAGGGGACCACAGAGGCAAAAAAAGGCAGCAGAACGAGCTGCAAGTGCCAACAATGAACAGATGCGTATGGAAGTCAATAAGGTATGTAAGACTGATTGAATAAGTTCATCTCAATGAAGAACTGAATTTAGTTACCGTATTTATTTTTATTTTATATACAACAAAAATTACATTTGTTTGTTAAAGGTTTCCTTTTTCCTCTATCATCTTATATTTTATTAGTTTCATAGTGAAATTCAAGCATGTTTCTTCTAATTAAATTTTTATATAAAAAAATTATTATCATGTTACTATGTAGTGACACTCATTTAACATCTACATAGACTAATTTTGTTTGCATGACAATGTATGACCTTAGTGAATTATAGCTGTTATGTACTAAAAGAAATTCTAATATACAATCTCAAGGTCTCCACAGAATAAAGCGGAGATCAAGTAATGGAACTTTTGATGGAAAGAACAAAATGGGGCATTAATGTAATCTAACCAGAGTGACCAGTTTGGTACAAGGTTATGGTTTAATCTGCTTTCCAGGTTGTTATCCATTTCTCCAAGGTCTATAAGTGACAAAGTTGCATAGTTGATAGGGTTGAAAAACACAGGTCCACTAAGTCCAACCTATAACCCTACTGTGTTGATCCAGACGAAGGCAAAAACTCCTATGAGGCAGATGCAAATTGCCCCAAAATCTTAAAATTCTAGTTTGTGATCATTGAGCACATTTTTGTGTATCCATAGACTAGGATTATCTATTTGTCTTTTTATATTTCTCTTATTTTCCTAAAACAAAGATTTAAAGCATGGTGGGATTATCAAGGTTTCTCATCTTCTGGTGCACCGTTGAGATTAAAATGTCATTATTTTGGCAAATACTAAGTAAGGGTGCGTTACTAACAATGACACTTAAAAAAATAATGGAGATATGTTTTCCAAATATTAGCAATTAACATCTATGTCAGCATTTTAGACCTTATAAAGCAACCACTGGATTTGTTCAGATTACTTTGGAGCCCCAGAATATGGATGACGGATGATGTGTTGTTGGAATCTAGCTGTAATTATCCATGCAGGCTACATATATGAAGTCTTTTAGGATGTATGTAGAAGTACATAGTAGACTGTAGTAAAATAGATTATTGTCCACTGTCAATTTAAAGTTCATAAACAACCATACTTTACTATTAGATCACACCTCCTGTTAATTCTGTTTTACACTTCGATGCCCTGCCTTCTATGGTCCATAGAACACATCCACTTGTAAGAACCTCTCTAAGCTCCTTTCTAGCACTTATTATAATGTTAGTTATAGTTCTCTCAATGACTACAATCTAAAGAGACTACATATTGTTGTCTAATATTTTGCATTGTTTGTGATCCTGCCATGTTAGTATTTATTTATGATAAAACATATTGTTAGTTTCTAGAACACGTTTACCATTAGGTTTGCATGATTGTAGGATCTGATTCTGTAATTCGATCTTTGGAGACAGATCCAGTTGAGACAAATTGCTTCCCATTTATGGATATTCACATATATCTCATTTATTGCTATAAATACATCACCTGTGAACAACTAACATATTGATTCTTATTTTGTCCTTGTATAATCTTCTAGTGTACATGTTGTAATTTTTTTTACAAAATCTAACTTGTGAAGATTCTTCTTACATCAAAGAAGCATGTGGCTTTTATTGAATCATATCAAAATATTCTCCTAACAAGTCTGACCCACTGATTACATAAAACTTTGCTAAAATTCTCAACAGGCTAGATGAATAATTTGTCTCACAGCTAAATCTGTATGCATGACCACAATTCTGTGGGTTTGTGTTTAGGATTATATTTTAAAATGTTTTATTTACATCTAGTGATATCTTTTTTGTTATAAAACTGGTGAATAAACCTGGGCTCTGCAAAATATTAAAATCACTGCAAAAAAACACCTAGGGACAGATTTATTAATACTGTCTTACTTTTAGACAGTTTAAAATTAGACTAGACAATATTACAATGCAGCACATCTATCGCAATGTAGATAAATCTAGTGCATGTTACAACTGTCTAGTCTAAATTTACACCATACTCAAGTTAGCTTACTTTAGGCCACTAACTGCGCCTAACAGAATTCTGGTGCAACTGCCTTAAAATTGAAAACTTGTGCCCCCCTGTCTATATATAGTGTGAGTATACCTATGCATTAGATGTCTCAGTCTCTATATACGTACACACTATATATATAGCTTGTACAGACTCATTATAAATCTCTGAAGGGAGAGTCAATCAAGTTTAACGAATCTGCCCTTTCATAGTTGCAATCAGTGGGGGGAAGAGGGGGGCTCGTCACTGGAACCCCCACCAATTAAAACTTCTAATTAGAGATGGGCGAATCGATTCTAACGAAGTGGAATTCGTTTAGAATTTCAGGAAAACTTCGGATCGGAACAAAGTCGAACTTTGGGGTACTTCGGGTGAACGAAGTGTGCTTTTGATTGATAAAATGGCTGCGAGCACATGGCGCTACATGGGGCAAAGCACTCTGGGAGGAAGAAGGGCATAGCCTGCATGACATGTGCAGAGGTGAAGCCAATCAGAGACCGGCGGATTCTGTGACGTCACCGCACTATATAAAGTCCGGTGCGCGACGCCGGGGAGCACACACTCCTCTCACTGTGCTCATCAGGGAAGGTGCTGCCGCGGCTGATAGCTCTTACTGAAGAATTGATTTTTATACAGCGATTTTTGTGGGGTGTCTCAGCTTGTCTCAGAGACTGTTCTCTTAATGTTCTATTTCTAATTTTTGGGTATTGGATCTGAAATTCAGTATGCGTCCACTGCAGGTGCATATACATTCAATATCCAAGTGGGATCTAAGCCAGTTCCTGTTGTGTTAATTTAAAGAAACAGCGTTTTTACAATACAAATACCACTTCATTTTTGGCTGCTGAATTCTATTGCGCAATTTACATCCAGGGGTTAATTAAGCATTGTTTGGCTGGTGTGCTGACCCCAAGAAACCGTCTTTTTCAACGCCAAAATATATAAATTTTTCCTGTAGCCTAATTCACAAGCAAAGGTTAATTACAACTGTATCTCTTGTTGTGTGGCGTAGAAAACACGCAATTGTAACACGCTACAAAGCTACTTTTTTGTGGGGCCCCCCAATTTTTTGGCCCCCAATTTTACACCCAGGGGCCAAAATTTAAAAGCGTTGTTTTGTGGTGTCAAAAACCCCAAAAAAACCCGGGTTTTTTTTCAACGAAAAAATTTTATAAAATTTTCCTGTAGCCTAATTCACTAAAAAAGGTTAATTCCCCAACTGTATCTTTTGGGTTTTTGGGGGGCATAGAAAAACGAAATTTTGAAAAACACCTAAAAGCACAGTTTGTGGGGGCTCATTTTTTTTGGCGCAATTTAAAACCCGGGGGTTAAATTTTAAAGCGTTGTTTTGTGGTGGGGTGCCCCCAAAGGGAAAACCGTTTTTTTTCAACGCCAAAATTTTAAAAATTTTTTTCCTGTAGTTAATTCAAAAGGGCAAAGGTTAAATTTACAACTGAAATCTCTTGTTTGTGGCTAAAAAAAACACGAAATTGAACACGCTACAAAGCTACTATTTGGGGCGGCTAAATATTTTGGGGCCCCAATTTACATCCAGGGGGTTTAATTAAGCTTTTTTTTCCCTGTGTCCCGCCCCCAAAAAAAACCGTCTTTTTAAAACCCCAAAAAATAAAAAATTTTTTGCTTTTAACCAAATTTTCACAAGAAAAGGGTTTAAATTTTTAAAAAGGGGATCTCTTTTTGTGTGCGAAAGAAAACCCAGCAATGTTAACACGCTATACAAAAAAAGAAATTTTGGGTGGGGTCAATTTTTTGGGCCAATTTACATCCAGGGTTTTTTAAAGCGTTGTTTTCCGGGTGTGCGGGAAAAAAATAAAACCGTCTATTTTCAACCCAAAAATAAAAAATTTTTCCTTTTAAGCCAAATTTCAAAAGGGAAAGGTTAATTAAAAACTGTATCTCTTTTGTGGGGCGAAAGAAAACACGCAATTGTAACACGCTACAAATACTAGTTTTTTGCGGCCCCAATTTCCCTTTGGAAAAATTTACACCCCGGGTTTTAAAAAAAAGCTTGTTTTGCAGGGGGGTTCTGACAAAAAAAACCCGTTTTTTTAAAACCCCAAGAAATTTTCTTTTTCCAAAAGCCTAATTAAAGCCCCCAAAGGAAAATTAAAAGGCCTTTTTTGTGTTTTTTAAAACATTTAGTAAAACACCCCAGTTTTTTTTAAACGACACAAAAAAGTAAATTTTTCCTGGCCATTTGTGGAGCGCAATTTAAATCCCGGTTTCCCCAAGGCCTTGTTACGGGTTCATTTTTTAGCCCAAAAAACAGGGTGAAAAATTTTACAAATACAAAGTAAAAATCATAAACATTGCCCTTTTACTTTTTAGAAAAAAAAAATTTTAATTTTCCAGACAGAAGGTTTGGCGGGCTCTGCCCCTCCCGAGGGGCAGGGGCACAAACATTCCTGGAACGGGCCCCAGGTCGCAGCACAGCAAGGGGACGTCGAAAGCAGGGGTCCCCGGGTTTAGGCCCAAAAAAAACCTCCCCGCTGTCACCCAAGCTCCGTGGGGTTTTTCAAGCCCCCCCAATGGTTTTTAGATTGGTTGACAAGGTAAATCCTCTTCCTCCGTTTACCATCTGAAAATTCCCCAGCCAAAGGAAGGATTTTGGGGGGAAACCCAGCACAACCTTTAAATTTTTGGAAATGGGCCCGGGGGGGTTTTTAAAAAGGGCCCCTTTAAAAAAACCTGTCCTTAGCCCCGCCCCTCCACCCCGTTCCCTTTCCCCACCAGAAAAATCTACTATGTGGTTTTTGGGCTAAGCGCCAAAATAGGAAAATGAAAAAATTTTGAGGAGGGGCGGGGCCCAAGCAGCTATTTGGGCCCCAAAAAGAAAATGGGGCCCCAATAAGCCGCTTCTTGCAGTAGGGGGCCCAAGTTAAAAGGGGGAAGGGGGGCCAGGGGAGGGGCATGTTGTGAGGGGCCCCCACCCCGGGCATCCCAAACATCGGTGATAAAGGCCAGCAGTGACGATGAAACACAAATAGAGGGTTTGATGTAGCCCCCCCGCACTTGGGGCCGGATAAAGGAAAGGGGCTTCTTCATCGTCAAAAGGAAAGGGCGTCAGTTTTGCGCGCAGGAAAGCAGTTTCACCCAGAAAGGGGGGTCGTGTGGCCGGGGAAGTCACCCGGAATGGGCAGCCGTGTGGGGTGGAAGGGCCCGGGTTCGGGCCAGGGGTAAAAAACCCCGCTTCGCAGGCCAAGAAAGAAAGCAGCACAGGGGCTCAGCCGGGGCAGGGGCCCGGCATTTAAGTCACCCCCTACGGACGTTGGGGGTTAAATTCCGATACTCACCCGGTGGGCAGTTTTTTTGCCTAAGAAAACCAAAAGGGCCCCGAAAAAGGGGTATTGAAAAATCGGGGCCCAAAAGGGAAGCGGGAAAATGGGCTAACGTTGGCACCACGGCCCTGCGTAAAAACACAGCAGGGGTCCCCATTCCCGGGGGCCTGGGAAAAAAAGGGGTTTCAGAGGGGTTGGGGGGTCCTCCGCCCCCCGCAGCAACAGAAACAGCACAGCGCCCAGTGGCACGCATGCCATTGCACCAGTAAAGGCTCCCCCACCTCTGCAAAAGGGAGCTGTTTTCCCTTGACTTTTTAATAAAACCCCCCCGGGCCCAGATCTCCTGCTCCCGCTACTCATGGGCCAGCAGTTTTCAGCGGGGCCGATTGAAAAAGGACAACAGTAGGTCCAACACCCTAAGGTTCCCAGCAGCTGACCCTTGCTCCCCTGGTCCAATTTTGTTGGTATTTCAGCCCCTCCCCCCCCCCTTCCAAAAAGGTTACTCTGCACCGTTCAAAAAACTAATGGCTTGTCCCGGGAGCCGGGGATGGGGGGTTTTCCAAAGCCGTAATTTTTCTTTTCCAAAAAAGGCATTTCCCCACATTTTCAAAAAAAATATGTAAAACAGAAGGGGGGTCGGTCCTTGAGCTTATCGGTTTTTTTTCCAAGGGAAACGCAGTGCGGAACGTCGGGAAGCTTAACTAGGGTTTCGGGCCAGTAAAATGCCTTTAGGGGCCCAAACTGGGGGAATGTTCTTCCACCCCGGGCACACCAAAAAACTTGGACAGGAGACGCCGCTTTTTTTCCCTCCCACGTTTTTCAAACTGTTTCACATGCCCCCAATTTTCCGTCCTCCCCTCCACCACCACCCCCAAACTCAGCCTCCAAAAAAGACTGCTCCATCATACCACATGTGTAGGGCCACAGCGTTTTCCACGGCAGTTCTACCCCCGGGCTTTCCCGCGGAACGAAGTCACAAGGGAGGGAATGCTCCGCGTAAATCCCAGCAAAGAAATCGATGTGTGGTTTTTCTCCAAATCCCAATTTGCAAATCGGAACCATGGTGACGGACATGGGGGGAACATGGTGTCCGCGCTGCAGAGGAGGGTTTGGTTTCCATGCCCCTGAATCCCGCACTTTGTTCATCGGGTTTTGGGAAAAGGGTTTTTCCTAAGTCTTCCACCAAATCTTAAAGAAAAATTTCTAAAAAGGGGCCGGGAAAAACTTGCATGAAATTTAATTTAAATTTTGAAAACAAAGCCGGGAAACCCACCCTCCTCGAGTGGCAAGGGGCCCCCAGAAGGGCCCCCCCCAACCCCCAAACCCCTGACATTTTGGGGCCCGACTGTATAAACAAGAAAGGCCTTAAACGATTTTTTGATGATCCAAGACAGAATTTACTCCCCTGGGGAATTTTTGATGTCACCAGTGGACCTCATGCGGACACCTGCCGTTTGTTGAGGCCTTTTTCGGGGGAAAAGGCCAAACGTTATTTGCCCATCCCAGAAAACCCGGGATGAAAAAAAGTCATTCCACTGCTTAAATGTCCGGGAAACAATCTAAAAAAATCTTTTCTGGGGGGGGGGACTGGAGACGGTGGCGAACTACTCTCGGGGCCAAACTTTAGTCCGGGGGGGAAACTGAAATTGGGGGAGGAGGAGGAGGACTTTTAGGCAGAAGAATTGCCCGGGTAAAATGGGGTGGTTTTTCTACCCGGGGTGCAAGAGAGGGGACAGGAGCACGGGGGGTGGAGGGAGATGGGGAAAGATGAGGCAAAAGGGACCCCCAAGCCCCCGTGGCATTTTATAAAAGGGGAAAAAGGGAGGCGGGAAAGCCCTCTAAAGTGCCTTTTGTGCAGATGGCCCCGAAACCCCAATGCTTTTTTGGGCCTGGGTTTGTGACATCCAAATAGTCACCCTTTCCTCAGGGGGAAATAACTTCTGGCTCTCCACCCTATTGGCCCCGCCCCCAATCCCGGTCCAAAAGGGGACCCTTTTTCCCAGCTTTTGAGGGGGAAGACAAACTCAAATACAAAAGGGGGAAATTCTCCGAAAATCTTTGGCCCTTTTTAAAGAAAGGGCATGTCCCTCCCTGACAGGTCTGCCCGGGGGGGTTCCTGGGCGCCCCTTTACTACTGCCGCCTGCTGGGGAAATGTGGGGGGGGGGTTTAGGACCCTTGTACCAGCCCCAAAATCATTAGTAACCTAATTTGGGGTTTAACTAAAATGGCAGCTTCCCTTCATTTCGCCCCAAAGTTAGGGGGCAGTCCCCAGCAGCAGCAGCAAGCAGCGGGGCCTGGAGCAGTTCCCTTTAAACCCAAAACAGGTTGGGGGCCCAAAACTTTGGAATAACATTTTTGCGGGGCCCTTTTTTAGAATCCGCTGGACTCCCTTGGGCAGCCAAATTTATGTGTGGCCGAAAACTTGCCGAGTTTACATGGGGGAAACCCTTGTCCTGCCCGGGGCCGGGAAGTGTGGCATCAGAGGGGTGTTTCGGGGTGGGGGGGCCCCCCCGGTTTACCCCAAGGAGAACCCGCTTGCCCCGGGGAAATGGGGGAAGGGACTGACCTTTGTAAAGAGAATCGGGGGTGGATGGGCCAGGTTTTTTCCACACCCCAATCCCTTTGGGGGGTTTCAGTCGGGGTTTCAAAAACCGTCTCACCACAATTTGATGCCCCCCACCCACCTGATGCCCCCCACATCGCTGCCAGTTTCTCCTTCCCTTTACCCCCATCTTTACCCCAAAGGGGACTGGTTTTGGCCAAACCCACCTCAAAAACTCGGGGTCTTTTGTGCCCCCCTCAAAATTTAAAACCTCATGCTTTTGGGGGGCTCCCGGGTTGTGTTGGGGCCGTGCCCACCCAAAAACTGTTATTTTGGGCCCAACTTTTTCTGAAACCTAAAGTTGCTGCTTGTGGCTGCTGCCATGTCCCTCCACATGGGGGCCCCATTGTCCCAAATGCCTGACCTCATGGCTGCCGCCGGGGGGACCTCCACACGGGGTTTTAAATTGGGGCATCGGGGGCCTTTTTTTAACCGTTTTGCCCCCTTTCCAAAAAGTCTTTGGGTTGCCATTTCCCTGCCCTTTTTGCGGGTTTGCTTTTTGTGACCCCCCAACACGGGTGTAATTGTCCCATTTCTGGGGCCCCAAAAATATGTTTTGCCCCCCTCCAAAATGTCATTGTGCCATCCCTGCCCTCATGCTGCTGCCCCCCGTCACTCCGCTCCAGTTATTGTCCCTTTTGGGTTGGCTTCCTCCGTTTTGCCACCTCCAAAAATGTAAATTGTGCCACTCCCTGCCCTCATATTTCTGGGGGGCCGTAACCCTCCGCTCTCTTCTTTGGGTTGCCACTCGTGGCTTCCTGTGTTTTGCCCCTCCAAAAAGCCCATTGTCCCACTCCCGGGACCCATGTTTGCTGTGGCGGGCCGCCGGGGAACCTCCACACTGTGTAAATTGTGCCACTCTGGGGGCCTAAAAAACTTTTTTTGCCACCTCCAGAATGTCATTTTTTGCCACTCCCCTGCCCTAAAGCTCCCTGCTGTTGTGCCCTTCCCACTGTGCCATTGTGCCATTTCTTTTGGCCTTTTATTTTTTGCCACCTCCAAAAATTTTAAATTGTGCCAGGGCCTGACCTCAAGCTGCTGCCACCGTACCCCCCGCTCCTCGGGTCATTGTGCCATTCTTGGCTTCCCCCTTTTTATTCCCACCTCCAGAATTCATTTTTCCACTCCCATGACCTCTTTACTGTTTTTCCCCGTAAAACCTCCGCTCTCAGTCTTTTGTGCCAAACTTGGGGCTTCCCGTTTTTTGGGCCCCCCCTTCAAAATGTCATTTTTCCAACTCCCCTGCCCTTTTTTGCTGCTGTGGCGGGCCCCCCCGTAAACCTCCCCCACTCTGCCCACTAAATGTTCCCCCTGAGCTCTCAGCTTGTTTTTTTTCCAGCTTTCCGGCATGATTTTATCAGGTTTACTTTCCCCGCTTGAGTTTTTTGGTCAGTTTTGCCCTCTTAAGTGCCCAGGGAATTTTATAGTGAAGGGATTCTAAAAGCGGGCGGCAGTCATCTGCTTTGTCATACTAAAACACAACATTGTATGAAGACCAAACCAAGTTTCCCTCTGCATATTTAAGCATGGCACAATGTTTCTAAGCTCACCCTGCAGGCTCTGTGCAGCCTGGAAATAGCTGCTTTTTAACGCGATTCGTGCCAAAGTAATTCGGAACTAAACAAATTTTGTCGGAAAATTCGTCGAAGTGACCGAATCGAATTTTTGAGTAATTCGCCCATCTCTACTTCTAATGTCATTATTTCTGAAATGATAATTACATTTTTCATACATTTCCTTCAACTTACATAAAGCTGATACATTGTCTTCAGCTAATATAAAGAGTGTATAAAAAAATCCATGCTTTGTTGCATTCATATAATTTTAACATATGTCAAGGAAGCAATAAAGTTTTTAATGTATTCTTAAGCTGCTTAAAGGGACTTTTTCACCTTGATTTTTCACTGAGCCACAGGAAGCTTCAGACTCACACATCCTCATTAGACTATGGATGGTCCTATAGCAGCGATTGGCATATCAACTCTTCAGTTCCTAGCTGATCCTATTTGAGTGACATGATTACTGGAGGTTTCCAAATAGCAGTGTACAAGGTTAAAGAGCTCTTAGGCTTAACATTTGTCATTACCTTAGGTAAACAAAGCTTCTGTGCTAGAGATAAGTCTCTGCAGGGAGTCACTCACCATGGTCGAACCATCTGACTGATGGTTGCTTAGAGCAATGAGAGATAAGAGAGAGCAGGAAGAGGTAGGGAGAGGTGGTTGGTAACCAGAGACTTTATCTCCTGAACAAAGCAAAATCAGCCTATCATTGTATTTTGTAATAATAAATATTTACTTTTCCCTGCAAGCAAAAAGCTAATCACTATAGTGTATGTCATCCACTAACATTTGTCACTTATCCTGAGGATTGTTGGAGTTCAACTATTGTGAACATCACTGAAGAGGAAACCACAACTCCATATTGTTTCATAGCACCATATTAGCAATAAGGAGGAGCCCTGGCCATCCTAGGGGTTAAATAGCTGAAATTATTTCTGATATCCGCCACCTCTGGTGGGTGTCAACTAAAATTGCAGCAACTCAAATATGGAGCAAGCTTAGATTTAGAACCTACATAATGTTCCTCTAGTGCACATTTAGGATAAACCCAAAAGATGGAAGGAAAATGTCACATTGATGTTGAGAGTAATAACAAGATTTATGGTTTAGAGGTGTTGAAGAATTTATTTTAGTTTGAATAAAAGATCTAAGTCTTATGGCTAAAAATGAACAGCTCACTGAGATACCTGGGAACTAGCTAGAAATGTATAAATTTAGAGGCTGTAGATTCTAGGCTCAGGCAGTAAAATAGGAAAAAAAATGTACAACCCAGATTTAATTCTTGAGTTATAAAAATATGATTATTTCTTGTTTTTTTTTTTTTTTTTTTTACAGTTTTAGTCATAGGACCCTTATTAAGTAATATGAGATCACAGATCAATTTATATTCTATAGTTTTCACATATCACTTTACTGTTTTTTCTTTTTAATTTTCACACATTTCTTTTACACATTAAAATTATTTATACATTTTCTTCATAATACATATGGTCAGCCTCATTATGTTTTCATTTTTAATAATGAATAATTACCTCTTACTACCTCATTACATAATGGACAATTTCTTCCCTTTGCTATTTTCCCCTGTAGCTATTTTTTCCCTATATCTGTATTATACCGTAAACCAAAAGAAGTAGTAATTGCATAAATCTATTTTTCTCTTGCAGATGGATCCACATGAAAATATTTTACTAAGCACACTTGAAATCAAAAATGAGATGGCAGCATCAGAAGCTGTAATGGGGCTTGGTGATCCAAGAAGCACTATGCTGGCCTATGATACCTCCAGTATCCAGTACCGAAAAGCTGGATTACCACGGCACAGCTTTGGAAGGAATGCCTTAGAACGACACGTGGTTCAAAAAAAAAGCAGACTACGGAGGCGTGCATCCCAGTTGAAAATAACCATACCTGACTTGACTGATGTAAACGCCATAGACAGATGGTCACGCATGATCTTTCCAGTGGTTTTTTCATTCTTCAATGTAGTCTACTGGCTCTATTATGTGAACTAAGACTAAAAAGCCATATAGTAGACAAGAACTGGATGTCTGTTCAGATTATATGTGAAACCAGAAGTGGGGCTTAGAAAATAACATTCAGGACACAAGCTATTTTCAAACACCTTAGTTGCTGACATTCACCTTCCTACTGTATGCTGTACAGATCCATTCTAGATTGAATAGAACTACAACACCCTTCCATTTTCTTTTTGAGTGTTAGGATTATTTTGTATTTGTAATAAGGCTTTTCCTGGTGTACACACAAGTGCATTGAAGTGAGATGTTAAAGCAATTGGTCATTTTTAAACTCATCCAGGCTCATCTATACAGTGCATGGTTTAATTGATGCTTTTAAAGACATTTCAAATGAATATGTAATAATTGTGGATGGAATGGAAAGTTCATATTGGAACTGAACAGTTGTGTTATTACCTTGATTTGAAGGAGACCATGAAGAATCTAACATATTACTGCTCCATACAAGTTATTCTAACCTTTTAAATAACTGAAAGAGGATTCCCATCTCTTTAAGTTATGAAGGAACCAGCTGTTGGGCGCTTTATTGTTTTTGCTTCATTGTTGTGTTTCAGGCCACCTGACTGTGCAAGGAACAACTGCAAGACCCAATCATCATAATATAGCTGTCCTACAATTCCCCTGCAGGGAAAGGCTGTAAAGGGACTGCAGCCCCTTTTATCTCAGGATCAGTGGGGGACACAAAAGTTGGGTTACTACCTGTTCTAACGTGGTGGAATATTATAATAATATACCATCATTTTCTGAGATCGGAATACTCTTTTAAGGCCTTGAATATGCAGGCACAATTAAGTCAATCTTTTCTATATTTATTTTTTTGGCAAGAGGAGATACTGCCATATGCTCCTGGACTCTGATGCAAAATTGTAACAGTACCCTGGACCATTTACATTACCAGTGTCTTCTTAAATGACTGAGAGGCCTTTAGCTTCCTCTGGGCTCGAGTGCAACTTCATCTTAACCCAGTAGCTATGTCCCTAGATTATAATAATTCATGTGGTAATGAGAGTGAACCTAAAGGGCAGATATAATGGTCACTCTTTCAATAATGAGTTCTGCATCACACATGTTTAAATATTTTAATATTCAACATTTATTAGGTTGTGTTTCCACTTCACCATGCCTTTATGTGAAAAAATGAACAAAAATGCATTAAATCACCTTCACATGCAAAGGCCTTTAGTATGTATTCATTTGGCATTTATATTTAAAATCACTGCAGAGTAAGAAAACAACCTCATTGCAGTAAAAAGATTTTCTGGAACAAGTTTTTCTTTCTGCGCGGAAGAAATAGTATCAAAGAATGAGCAGTATTCAAGCAACTTTTATCATCTTTTTAAAAGGAATGATAATAAATGTTTACATGAAAAAAGGACAAAAAAGAACAGTGGAAAAAGCATCAATGGAACAACATGCAAAATGTTGCTTAGCACAATTATTGTGATTAAGGACTACTTCGATTTATATTGATATTAAGTATTGTTTCACTTTTCACAAGGCTATGGACACTTTTGCATATAAATTTTAGTGTGTTTGGTGTATTTTGTGACAATATTTTTGCATTTGCTATTACTTTTATTATTGTTCAACTGTTCTTCTACAGCTTGCATGCATACACTGCAAACTACTTAATTTTGTTTATTCTCAACCACACATCTGGCTCCCTGACAAATCAAATCTGATTTAATAGAATTTGTTTTACTTTTAGATTTGTATTCACCAGGAGATAAGAGGGTCTAGAAATTGAGCTGGCTGTGGGGATTGAGACTGAACGGCATTGAGAAGCTTGCTGTGTATTGTGAACATGCAAGTTGCAGAACAAACATGGCAAAAAAAATATATATATAAACAAAAAAAGTTACAGAAATAGTCATTCCACATAATACAAATAATGCACTTAGAATACGCAAAGATGTCCATAACAATTCCTCTGACCTGGTCAAAACTGATGTTTTGATGTTTTTTAACCGAAAATTGACTTCTTAACACTGACTTCTCCACTTCAACTCTATATCTTCAAAATTGCACATTCATTTGTTCAAAAGGATATTTAACCTCCACAATTTCCCTTTTTTGTTGATTTACACTCATAAACTTGAAAAAAATGTTGTGCCTCTCATTGATTTTCTTTTCAATACCAGTGACCAAAATCTAAAACACTGCTAATTTCATTTTTGTTGCATACTTTTTCCCATTAAGAAATTGTGTTTCAAAGATGTACACCAAAATTCATTGGATGGTGTCAATGTATGTGTTCAGGGAAGTTATATAATGCATCTGCTACTTAATCCAGTGATTATTATAATGCAACTGATTATGACAAGGTGGTTAATAATAATTGATAAAGTACTTTATTTGTTTCTGATATTTCCATGGAGATTAAAGTGTAGTTTTACAAGCCATGTACCATAATCCTCGATTATTTTTTAAAAGGGTGGATCTCTAAAAAATGTCAAGGTCAATGGTCGGCTTTTCAGTTGCCAAGTACAACTTTAATTAATTGAAGTTAGGATACTCTCTGCATGAAGACAATCAGCAAGGATATGAATGACCCACTGGAGTACCAGAAGATCCTTCTTTAGAGTACAGGATCTTAAACAATAAAACCTCCCAAGGGTCTATTTTTTAGAGTTTGAATCACGACTTAGCTATTTGACTTCACAAATAATTTGTGTGCAATGATAAGAACAAAATATAAGTTGCAATACAGCAAAACTTGCATTCATAAAGGTCCAAAGTCTATAGATGGAAATCACCAGAATTATTTTCTCTGGTGGACCCAAGAGATAAGATGTTACCTAAGAAGGTGCTTAAGAGTCCAAAAAATGTTTGTTTTGGGGTTTTACTTAAAACATAAAAAGAATAAGAAGAAAAAAGAATCAAGAACAAGTACTGGTTGCTAGTAATGAGTATAACCTTTTATGAAGCTCAGTCATGGCATATTTTATGGTGCATGTTTGATGTATAGGCTAATAGAATTTCCTAAAGTATATGCTGGACATATACGGGGAGATTTATTAATACTGTCTGATACTTAAACTTAAACTTAACTTTTTAAAAATGCACCAGATTTATCAATGTATGATAAATCTATTGCATGTCTACACACTTCTGTCTAATCTTACACAATTTATTACTTGTCTTAGTTTGTGCCAATGATTGGACCAAGATTTTTGCACATTAAGCTTTGCCCTCTTTCTATAAAACCATACCTCTTTTACTGAATTCATGCTTTTGTTTGATGGGGCACAGAAATGTTTAAAAAACTGGCTAAAAGGCATAGTAATTTTGGTGTAAAGCATGTATGCCAGCATTTTGGCCCAAACTGGCGCAATTGCCATAGTAAATCTGCCACATGGTGTATGAAAGGTCCAAGAACTTAAAGGGGTTTTGCCATGAAGTAAAATTGACGTGGGAAGTTTGTAAATTAAATAATAAACATTTTCCTCATTCATCATTATTAAAAATTCTGCACCTTTTTTTTTTAGCTGCTCCTTTAGTGATCCATTGTTTACAGCTTGTTTCCAGGGGATATGACCAGGGCTGAGCGCTACTCAGTTCTGGCCACACATGCTCAGACATCACCTCTCCTCTCAGGCAGCTACTGAGTGTTCAAACCCCAGGTGCTGTCATTCTACTCCCGTCCTCTGTGCTCCTTAGTAATTAGTCAAACAGTGCAAATAAATAAAAAAAATAAACCTTTATCAGGTCTGTGCATTGATAAAGAGAAAAAAAAATCCACAGATTTGGTTCCTGCAGGGATTTGAACCGAGGACTCTTGTGTCAGGAGGCAAAAGTTTTACCTCTGAGCTACAGTGTAGCTACTTACACTGTAAACAGACCTTTCTTTGACTACAGAGAGGAAAGGCCTGGTGATGTCATCCTGCTGGGTCACATGATATGCAATTCAAACAAATCACACACGCCCCCCTTCTGAGCACAAAGAGCTGAAGAGCAGGATGCAGGAGGTATGAAATGAGATTGTGGCAAAACCCCTTTAAGCATGTTTTTTATTTATAGGGAATCAGACAGAAGTGTGGTAATCATGGGCAACATACATACCTTTATAACATACAGTTCAACAATTTAAAATATTTTCTAGGCTTACTATATATGCCAGACATAAACAGAAAACATAATGTAAGGAAAGGATTATAACTCTAGTCAAGCTTAATGTGCTTCCCATAAAATTGGCAATGGAACCAGTGTTGAAAGGGAAAGCTATTTGATTGCAGTCTTTTACACTGTGGAATGCAATAAAGTCGATACAGATGTACCTGAATGGAAAAGCAAATGGAAGCAGAAATAAGATTATGAACAGTTGGAATGAATTTGTGTAGTATATTACTATGACCTTATAAAAAAAATTCCTACATAGTCAATTTTTTTTTTCACACAATTATGAAGCTCATGCTCTGTATGTGGAAATTTTAGCTTTTGGTCATGGTATTCTAAAGATGATTCAAAGTGAAACCGCTTATTGTCAACTTATTAACCATAAATTATTGACTTGTATTGTAACGTGGTTGAGAATCTCACTGTTCATGGACTGCATGTATTCAGTGTACATTAGAATGTGAACTTAGATTTGCCATAGGAAAAAGACAGAATGTAAACTCATGAATAGAATGTACATGTTGTAGCTAATCTGTTTCCTTAACCAAGTGCCACATTTATCAGCTTTGCCTGCTTTATTAAGATAAGGGACTGTATCAGCTCCTTACATATTGCATGTTAGAATTATTGCAGGGCTCTGTGCATAGGGTACATTTTGTAATAAGTTTATTAATCAAGAACATCATCATTCTGAATCGCCTTTAAAATATGCTTCTAGTTTCAACTCAACTTCTTCCACTGACTGGCAAAAGAAATATTAAGGCATGCTATATTTTTGGTGCATAAAACATATTTGTATATTTTGTGTTAAGTGAAATCTATTGAAACAGTGCTAAAAAGATGTTAATTTACATTGTTTATAAATTTTGTATTTATTGATTTTTGTATTTTGAAAATAACTTCTATCTTTTTCTGCACCCATTTTCAATTCTACTTCCAACTCCAGAACTAAATTTGCATTCATTATAATAGAAATGCCATACTGGATAGGCATGTTTTCAATATAATGTGTATTACCTCCTATTTATTCATTTATATTTATTTTATTTAACACAAACAATGACATATCACGCATACAGTATGCAGTTGAAACCAGAAGTTTACATACACTATATAAAAAGATACATATACATGTTTTTCTAACAATCTAATATGAAATCAGAAAAAAATCTTATCTGTTTTAGATAATTAGGATTACCAAAATTATTTATATTTGCCAAATTTCAGATTAATGAGAGAGAATTTTTTTAGTTTTTTTTATTGCTTTCTGGAAAGTCAAAAGTTTACATACATTTCATTAGTATTTGGTCGCATTGCCCTTAGACTGTATGACTTGGGTCAAAAGTTTTGGATATTCCTCCACAAGCTTCTCACAATCGTTGGTAGGAATTTTGGCCCATTCCTCCTGACAGAACTGGTGTAAATGAGCCATATTTGTAGGTTTCCTTTCTTGCACCTGCTTTTTCAGCTTTGCCCATAGGTTTTCAATAGGATTGTGATCAGGGCTTTGTGATGGCCACTCCAAAGCATTGACTTGGTTATCTTTAAGCCATTTTGTAACCAGTTTGGCAGTATGCTTCGGGTCATTGTGCATTTGAAAGACCCATTAATGCCCAAGCTGTAACTTCCTGGCTGATGTCTTGAGATGTTGCTTCAGTATTGCCACACAATCTTCTCTCCTCATGATGACATCTATTTTGTGAAGTGCTCCAGTGCCTCCTGTAGCAAAACAACCCCATAGCATGATGCTGCCTTCCCCATGTTTCACAGTTGGGATTGTGTTCCCAAGTTTCTCCCTTTTTGATAAAACGCATTATGGCCAAACAGTCATTATGGCCAAACAGTTCAATATTGGTTATGTCAGACCACAGGACATGTCTCCAAAAATGTAGGTCTTTGTTCTTGTGTGCATTTGCAAACATTAATCTGGCTTTTGTGTGTTTCTTTTGGAGTAATGGCTTCTTTCTGGCAGAGTGGTCTTTCAGCTCATGTTAATACAGTACTCGTTTCACTGTGCATAATGACACAATCTTACTAGTTTTTGTTAGCATTTTCATAAGGTCTTTTGCTTTTGCTTTTGGGTTGATATGCAAATGTTGGACCAAAGCACATTAATCTCTGCGACACAGAACCCGTCTCCTTCCTGAGTGGTATGATAGCTGGACATTCCCATCTTGTTTGTACTTGCATATAATTGTTTTTACAAAGGAACGAGGAACCTACAGGTATCTGGAAATTGCACCCAAGGATGATCCAGACTTGTGCGAGTCCACAATTCTCCTCCTGATTTCTTGGCTGATTTCTTTAGACTTTCCAATGATGTTACACACAGAAGCAGTGTGTTTCTGGTGTGGGTACCAACTAATACCTCATATTTAACATTTTTCCAGTATGACATTGTATACCTGCCCAACAGTGCTGGGGAGCTAAAGGTGACTATGTTTTGTGTTGGATACCAAGAAGTGCTGGGCTGCCTGCCTAATCTGTTAGTATGGGCATCATTAAGAGGCTGTAACCCAGCATGGTGCACCACACATTTGCACCCTATATATTACTTTATCTATATGCAATTGTAATACCGGCAGCCACTCCCCTCATGTCCTGAGGATGTGAGTGGTTGTTTATTGGGTATTTTTGCATTTCTGCAGTCTCTCCATGCATTATACTGTGGTTTTTCTGCATGCTGGTGTGAACAGGTACCAAGCTAATGTGCAGTCTGTATCCTTTAAGTATTCACTTAGCTGTGGGATCTTTGAGTTGTTATTCAGCAATCAGCTGCACCTGTCAGCCTTTTTTTTTCCCAGGAGCATATAAGGCTAGAGAGGCCTGCTTCTGGGCCTAGTTTAGTCCAGCCATTGAGCTATGAACAAGGCCCTAAATGGTGGTGTTTTCTAAGTAAGTAATGTCCTATTTTTTGTGTGTGCTATAAAATACATCCACAGGTGTGTCTCTAATTAACTCAGATGTTGCCAATAAACCTGTCAGAAGCTTCCAAAGACATGGCATCATCGTATGGGCTGTCCCAAATTGTTTAAAGACATAGTAAGCCTAGTGTATATAAACTTTTGACTTAAAAAGGCATACAAATGCCTAAAAACAATTCTCTCTCATTATTCTGGCATTTGGCAAATATAAATAATTTTAGTAATCTTAATTGACCTAAAACGGGTAAGGCTCAGTCTGATTTCTGATTTCAAGTCAAATAGTGAGAAAAACATGCATATGTATCTTTTTATACAGTGTATGTAAACTTCTGGTTTCAGCTGTATGTATGGATATTTAATTGGATGCCATTAAACATAGTTAAAATGGACTTATACACAAAACAAAACAGACTTTGGCAAGTGGTTAAAAGAAAGATCATTTAGTGGGGAGCTTATCAATTTCCTTTCACCTGTTAACATTTTGCAACATTTCTTATTTATATCAGATACTTATTTCTAACTTTTATTTATTTATTTTTTAATCTCAGTCAAAAAAAGTATTTTAAAATATTTTGGGGTTGAAGATAAAGGCCACATGAGATAAGGCCATACAACCATATACCAGGAGACTTTTTGACACCATACTAAACCATTGTGGCATTTTGTTTGCCACTGTTTAGTGCTTCATATAACTTTGTATAACAAAGATAATCTATAATACTGTATATTGTCCAATGCAGCATGTCAAAAATTTTCTTTCTTCTGCAGCTGTACAATTTAAAGGAGTATTCCCATCCCATTGAATAGCTTTAATCATGTACTTCCTTTCAGAATTGCAGTAGCTCTTATCTCCTGCTTGTTTATATAAGCCTCCTTAGGTTCTGACCACCTCTTACTGCTCTAGCAGCCCTGCCTGGGCTGGTAACATTACTACCTACTGTGTCTTATCAGTAAGAAAGAGCTTGTTTATTCTTCTTACTGATAGCCTTGTGCCCCGCTGTCCAACCCCTCCATAACCAATGTCCCTCTGACTAAAAAGAGCAGAGCTGAAATGTTAGTTACTGCTGTAGGCAACTCGGGGAAAAGAACAACTTATGTGAAAACACCCAGGTGGGAAAACCCCTTTAAACATGGCATGGAGCTGTAATACACTCATGATTGAGAACCCTTAATCTGAGGTTATGAAATTCAAATCTAGTTTAGCAACGCATAGAATTATAGCAAGCCTTAAAAAACTTCTATATGTGTCTGTCTTTGATTAATTTAGACTGTAGTGTCCATCTAAAAAATCAAAGACTAGGATCTCCATTGCAAATAGTATTAGTTTTGCCTGGGGCCACTATGTGCTTTACACTAAAAGCTGGATCAATCAAAATTTAGACATACAGACACAGCCATATTAAGAGGGAAACATGCTACTTGTACTGTTTCCCGAACCATTCAGGCAAAAAACAACACATATTAAAAAATGCATTGTCAATATATTTGCTAACACAAATGTTGTGCAATCTGACAATCCAGCATATAAGGTGTTTTTAATTGTTACAAGGCCAGAAGCAGATGTTAATATACTCTTTGGTGTTGTTAACAGGGCAATGTGCTGATGACCTTTCCAAAAGTAGAGTTTAACTCTTGAATCATTTTATGGTACAGCTTTAAAGAAACATTTGAGATGTGTCTGTAAATACTTATTGTGACTGCTAGCAAGTATGATAGTATGCATTTCCTGATTGAAAAATCCAGTCATCATGTATCTGTGTTTTCATGAAGAATGTTCTGTTTATATTTAATACAAATGCAGGGTATTACTGGTTAAATTATTTTACAATGTCTATAGTTATATCCTTTAACATTCTTAACTATATATAGATATAAATGTATGTAAAAAGGTTATAAAATGATAGAAATTTTTTTACATTAAAGATATATATAACATTTATTTAATTTATTAAAAAAGCACAAACTACATAGCAACAAATAGATCATTACATAATACACAAACCCCATAGACCGTCCATTAATTGATATGTATAGAGCTCCTAAAGGGCATCAAATTCAGTGTCAAATCTCAATTGCTAGCACAGTACTTGAAATGTAGCTAGGTAAACAATATACATATCTAAGTGTGTATATGTAATAAAATGGTGGCTGATCACAGGAATAAGCTAATAAATAATTTTATATGGCTAAACAAATACAGGAACATTTTTGGTTTGTGATATAGGGGTAAAAAAGAAACATATTAATCATGTCTTGTAAATTGGGCATTCTACGGTACATCATGCTAATTAAAAAAAAACAAAAAAACAAATACAAAATACCTTAGGATTATAGGATATCCCATTGCATCCTTCACTAGAATAGTCATTGCTTGTTTGTTTCCTATTTTTATAACAATGCTGAAAACCAGTGAACTAAACAATACATAAAACTTCTTAAAATACCAAGAGAAGCAAAAATATGAAGATTTTTAGAAACTAGGTAAAACGCATTCTATATATTAAGATACACTGTAATTGTAGTGATGCATTACATTTTGCTATATGTATATAGGTCATACAATGTGGGCATCCATTTATGCTGGCCATTTGTAAATATCAGAGATTTCTTAAAACATTTTTAAACTTCTTATTTGTACCTACTGGCAAGGCAAAATATACTGTAGTACCGTTCAAGTGTTCTAGCTTAAATGTAAATAAAGAAAAGCGCTTTTATTTATTTGATAATGGTTTTGTGTTTCCACCTTAGTCTGGTTTATAAGAAAATGATTTGGTTTAGCATTTTGCTTATTTTTTGTTTCATTCTTTTTTGCTGTTGGAACTGGGATTTTGTTAAAACGCAGGTTGTAAAGCTACAATTTATTTTGTAACTTCAAGTAAAACAACCCACTTTCAGAGTGGAATATACGCTGGTCTATAAAATAACAGTTCTATCATTTTTACCATGTGTGTCAGTGGATCGAAGCAGACAAAACTGTGAGCCTAAAAGATTTCTATTGAAATATGATAAATAATCTGTTTTTACCACATACTTCTTCCTTTCCATATTATTACACAACATAGATAAAATATTTAGAAGGCATACAAAAATAAAATATTACAATGTACATACCTTGTGTATGATACTTTCAAGTAACAAAGTGGTTATAAGAATCAATATTAAATATATTATAGATTTAAGACAAACATGTATATTCTATTTTAATATAAAATGGTTTATTCATTTGTTACTAATATATTTGTTATGGTTTTTGCAATTATTTTCTCCCTAATGCCCCTTCCATCATACTTTGTAGTAAAATAACATGATTTGAAGATGATTATGACTAAGTTGTGCTGTAAAGCAATGAATTTTAAGTCTAGTTTCCATATATAAATAATCTGCCCAGAAAATATGATTTAAAGTTCACTTTTACGTTGTTACGTTTATGAAAATGCTTATTATTTTATCACATTTCATAGTTACTGTTAAAATATTTTCTGAAACAGGAAGGATTGAGTTGGCTCACTTTTTAAAGCTATACTATATCTAAATAGTATAACTTTTCTCTCTATTTAATTACATATTATTCACTATAGAGACAATAATATTCAGAATATTATCCACTGTAGAGAGAGAGTTATTTGCTATATTCAACATACTGATAGATTTCTGACAAAATAACCCATTATCAAATTAAAGCCAGCTCACATATTTTTGTAAATAATATGTTAAGCAGAAAAAAAACTGAATTATCTAAACATGATGTCATTTTCTTTACCTATATTTATTAATTTTTAAAAACCATGAGGCAGTCATTTATTTATTTATTCTATATATTAAACTAACACATGATGAAAACTTTTAAGCTCACTAATATTATCTACTGACTTACTATTTTGCTTTCACATTAATGTTTATGGTGATACTGCCCATTAATAGAAATACCTTATTCTGTTTTAAAGATATATGTAATTAGGCTACATTGTAGATGTAAAATATTTCCAAATTTTATGGGGGGTTTTTTTGTCCCTACAAAGTATGCATCTTCAAAATACTAAAAAAGTCAGTAGAAGCTAAGTACCCTTTGATTTTTTAAAGAAAACTTTGAATAAACCCAACCACAGCTAGGTTAGCTGTTTCACTTGGTAATTTATAATTGCTAAAAAAAACTTTCTCATAGCAGTATACATTGATATCCTGCATATAAAAGCCACAAAGGCTGTGTTCACTGGAACACAAATAGTATGATATAAATGGAATAATTAACACATGGCACACCTATCGTGTGTCTACAAAAGTCTATTTATTGTTTCAAGGTGTTTTGTCTTATGTTCAGTTTTTCTACCTACCTTCAAATCCAACAGAATATGTTTTTAACTGAACATCTCAATGTAAACATTGTTAAAGGAGCTATCTGTACGGTTTGCTGATCTTAGGTGACTACATAAGTTTAGCTATTGAACATCATGGCAAAATGCTGGTCATGCAAAAAATATATATAAATGTTTCTGTTGACATAATCATGCACATTTACCAATATGTAATTGTGTAACATGTTCTTTGTGAAATTTAAAATACAGTGTAAGGGATTGAACTATGCAAGGTTACACCTGGTGTAACACCCTGCAATGTGAATTGAGACTTAATTTTATCGAGTACAATTTAAAATTTTTGCTCTTTTTTTTTATAACACCTGCAATAATTTTGTAAGTGTTATTTAAATTTATTGAGGAGGTTAGTTATGACAGATTCCATCCAAGTCCAGTTTATTAACCAGATAAAGAAAGGGCCAAGTAAACATTCTTGACTGAGCTTCTCGTTTGGGACCTTCGCTATGAGTGAGAATAAAGACTTCCTCTGTATAAACAATATCCATTCTGGCGATTGTTAAACAGCCTTACTTTTGATATAAAATGGCAATTAATCTAAAATACTACATTTTCATCACAGTGGTTACATCTGGGCAAATACTGGGATGGCTATGGGTTTTCTTGACTGAGGGTGCACGGATCATGACCCATAGTGATCAACTAATTGCCCCGGGTGTCGCATGCTAAGAGAAATTGTCTCTGTTGAGACAATCCCTTCAACAAGCTAATTTTTTATATTGATTTTTTGTTGTTTTTTAGAAAGTCTATATATTAAATTTCTTAATTTAGATAATGCTAAAGCAATAGTGTATTTAAAATGTGCTAATAATGAGGGCTTCCACATTTTATGCATTTCTACCATGATGTGTAAATAAGGAGATAACCCAAAAACAAAAAAATGAGATAATTTCCTGTCTATTTTTTGCATCTAAAATGCTATTCACTGAGCTGAATTATTTTACAATGTGTTTAGATGCTAATGTACATTACATAACTAACCATTATAGTATCAAACATTTTCCAATGTGTCTAATAGAGTATCAGGCAATAATCCCCTCATTTAAAATTATTTATGTATGCAAAATGTAAACACACGCACAAGTAGTTCCTGTCTTGAAAAGTAACATTTTTGTCAATATGGACAACAAAAATTCCAAATATAAATTTTGAAATTTTGGAAATAGTTTACATCTACTGAGCTTCGATTTACAGCATCATTCATTGCCTTATGGGTTAAAGTTTTCCTTTTTTAATGCACTTAATGATGTTTTTGCTTTTTTTCAGTGGTATGTTACTACAAAAGCTACTAGAAGCTAGATTCCCATTTAGCCTTTGTAAAAGAGACTGCCAGCCTCATAAAGAATGAGGTAGTAATCATATGATTGTAAATGAGTAGCGCATAAAAGATATTTTCTTGAATTTATTGCAGACAGTTGCAGCATGTAAATATATAACAATGTTGACTAGTGTGTAATTCTTGAATTCAAAGATACAAATAAAGAACTAAATTAAAAGAAGAATTGTAATGTCATTAATGCAAAGAAAAACCTTGGATTACTTTAAAAGATCTCAAGGATTGTATTGCTCACTGTTACAATACTGGTATTTTGGAATGAGTTATCAACATTGTAGATAAAAAAAAGATAGGGAGGATTTGCTATACTCTACTAAATCTAAAGAAAAATTCTAAAAAATGCACAGTGTATTTGGCTACACAATATAGTGCCCAATACAATGACATAGTAGGAATAATTCATAAATACTTACCTCTGTTGTGTACTGATTCAGTTCTCTGCAACATATTGAAACCAGGTTGTATATTCATATCTAACAGGTACACTATGTTAGGAAACATTGTTTCTCTGAGCATGTATTCAGATAAAATATCCAAGAACATGTTATTAACTCTGTTTGATAGTTGCAAGTGTGGTAAAAATTGTTGTGGCTTATGTCAGTATATGGATAAGACCAATAGTGTCAGGTCAACAGTTACACAGAAAATATATAAAATACGATCTTTTCTTCAGTGTTATTGCTGTGGAGTGAGTAAACAAAGCAGTTCGTGAGGTGGAATGGAGACAATCTCCTATGAACTGAGAAACTTTTCTGGATACTGACACTTGACTGTAGATATATCCTAGATATTAACTATATATATATATATATATATATATATATATATATATATATATATATATATATATATATATATATATATATAACCATCAGATCTGCAATTTAATATATGTCTTAGGGGTTATTTAACTTTGGGATCGCAGTTTTTCGTAATCGGGCTGGCACTCCAACATATGGCACTCCGAACCAGGCTTCTGTTTTAAACTGGCCTCAGACAGCTTTATTCAAGCACAGGATTACGAAACAAACCATAAACAGAAAACCTCAGGCTGTCTAGCCACTAAATACACATATATCATCCCTCTCTAACGTGTGGTCAAGGCCTATTGCTGATGCACCACAAACGCACTCATTATACCAGTTCCACTGATTCCAGCTTCTTCCAAGCCTCTGGGGGCCCGATCCTCTCTTCATCTCCTCTGTTGCTACTAGTTCTAGGCAGCTGACTACGCCCCCTAATCACCTGTAGTACCAGAATTTTATAGGCCTCCAAGGACCTTCCAAAAGCTTGTTCTGGAACACGGGGAGAAGGCACCCACCCAACACGTTACCCACTCCCGGTAAGAGCCGACCTGGAAATGGCTGAAACAGCCACACTAACTATAAAGGGCTGCAAACCACTTACTGTAGCTGACAACATATACAAATGGCTCCTACCCCACCAAGGCCAGGTAACCTTGGTGGCGTGTTGCTTGCATACCTCCTGTATTACTCCATCTAGTGGTAGAAACCTTTGACCGCCCAAAGTCACTCTGCCACACACAAATATATATATATATATATATATATATATATATATATATATATATATATATTATATATATATATATTACACACATATACATACACACATATATATATATATATATATATGTGTGTGTATATATATATACACATTAAATTACAGATCAGATTTACTATATACAGCATATAATATATTTATATTTTAGTATATGTATATATCTATATATCTGTAATTTAATGTAAGTATTAAGTTAATACTGCTATATTTGTTGGATACTTTGCCCTGGAATATGCATTATGTCTCCGTTCACATGTTTGTTAATTTCCATTTTTTTATTTTGTTCAGGATAGTTAGAGATAATGCACATATGTGTTTCTCTCCATGCCTTGATTGCTTAGGCTATTTAAGGGTTTGCTGTTTACAATAATATTATGGTCACGACTTAGAGACGGCTAAGTGGCTTGAAGTGTGTAGACATAACGTATGTATGTCTGTCATATTTTTTCTTCTGATTTTCTGAAAGTTTTTAATGAGAATTGAGTAAAGTGAGTTTGATTTTTTTATATATGTGTTAAAAGGTCTCACGTATGAATGGTGAGCAGGTGTGTTAAATTTGGTGTTATCGCTCTCACACTCTTTTATACTGTTCCTTGGAAGTTCAACATAACACCTTATGGGAAAGAACAATTAAACTAAGGACATGGATTACTGGAACCATGTCCTCTGGTCTGATGAGACCAAGATAAAGTTATTTGGTTCAAATGATGTCAAGAGTGTGTGGTGTCATCCAGGTGAGCCGTGGGGAGCTTCATTTCATTGAGGGAATCATGAATGTCAACATGTACTGTGATATACTGAAGCAGAGCATGATACCCTCACTTCTGGGCCGCACGCAGTATTCCATCATGATAGAGACCCCAAACACACCCACAAGACCACCACTGCCTTGCTAAAGAAAGTTGCTGGACTGGCCAAGAATGTTTTCAGACCTTAATCCTATTGAGCATCTGTGGGCCATCCTCAAATGAAAGGTGGAGATGCGCAAGGCTTTAAAACATTTTTAAATGAACTAAATGAGACTGTCTCTTAACTTTAGAATACAAATGTCCAACTGTTCACTGTTTCAGTTCTTTTTGCAGAACTTACTGATCTCTAACAAGAACCTTAATAGAAAAATTCACAACAGGTGTTTGATCCCTGAATCAGCCAATAAATTTAGGGGATCAATCTGAGTTAGGATTTAAACAGTCCTCCTCATTATGCTTTTCACATTTTGACATTATGAGACCAAGACAACACCTTACAATTGATCAACGATACCTCAGTATTGCAAATCTTCAAGCAGGATGCTCTCAGACAGTTGTTGCCACTGAGCTTAGAGTGTCACAGAGTGTCATCAGCAGGTTGCAACAGAGATACAGAGAGAGACTCACAGGACTGACAGAAAGGCAAAGAAGTGAACGTTCTTTTGCTAAATCACACACCGATGACCGCTTCATCCTAAAAAATGCCCTGCGGAACTGGAAGATGAATGCCACACAACTCCAGGCAAGGTTAAAGGAGGTGAGAGGCCACCAAATGACACGTCAGAACATTCGTAACCATTTACATCAACGTGATTACATCACCATGCACAGGCATCATCGTCGTGCATGGTAAAGACACATATGTTTGGCGCATAGATTGTAAGACACTTTCATACATACTGTCGGATCGTACACTATTAAAAACGGATGTAGAACACGCTAGTCAGCGCCAGGTTCCTACATGTATATAGTGCATACTATTGTCAAAGAAGATTGATCTGGAAAATGGATCTGGAAATTGCTAATGTCAAACTGCTTAGTGTTGTCTGGGTAGTTTCAAATCAAAGATGTTTAACCCCTTAACGACTGCTCAGAAAAACAGGCCGGTGTTCAGTATCTCATTCTGTACAGCTGGCTTTATAACCTTTACAACTGTCTAAATCTGCCTACAGGGAGCTATATCTATCTACAGGGGGCTGTATCTACCCATAGGGGTCTATATGTACCTACAGCAGGATATATTTAACTAAAAGGGGCTATATCTATTTACAGGGAGGGGGGCTATATTTACATATAAGAGGTTATATCTACCTACGTTCAGGGGACTATGTCTACCAGCTGGGGGGCAATATCTACCTGTAGGGGTCTATATCTAACTACATGGGGCATGTACCTACCTACATGTGGACTACATCTACATACCTACATGGAGCTATATATACCTACAGGGGGCTTTATCTACCTGCAATGGGGCTACATCTACCTACAGGGGGCATATCTCTAACTACAGGGGGGTTATATCTTTGTACCTGCAGGGGCTTATATCTTTTTACAGGGGGCTATATCTACCTACCTATAGGGGGCTTTATCTTTCTACCTATGGGGGGCTATATCTACCTACAAGGGCATATACCTACCTACAGAGGACATATACCTACCTACAGGGGACATATACTAGTATATCTGCCTACAAGTGGCCTATATATCTATAGGGGGCTTATATAGCTACCTACCTACCTAATATGGGCTTATATATGTACCTATTGGTGGGGCCTCTCTACCTATCTACAGACTGGCGGGGTCTATATTCCTACTTGCCTACAAGGTCCCTATATACCTACCCTCCTACCTACAAGGGGCCTATGTAACTACATATTAGGGACCTATATTCCTACTTATTGGGGGCCTATATAACTACCTATCTACTTAAAAGGGAACATAGATAATACATCCACCTAACTAATGGGGGACTATACACTTACCTAATTGAGGATTTCCTACCTAAAAGGGGGTTTTCCTATCTGCCTACCTAGTTTGGGGGTGTTCTTACACTGGGAAGTTGAACTTCCTTCTGTATGGGTAAACAAAATAAGACTAAAGCTTGGTGCACAAATGGGACACCCATAGCCATTTGGGGGTACTTTTACAAAGGAGTTGTTATTTCTATTTGGGGGGCTATATATGGAGTGTTTGTAAAGAAATAGGAATTGGTAGATAAGTGCTGT
Source organism: Phyllomedusa bahiana (assembly GCA_025379985.1). Lineage (NCBI taxonomy): Eukaryota > Metazoa > Chordata > Amphibia > Anura > Hylidae > Phyllomedusa > Phyllomedusa bahiana. The sequence continues at coordinate 35,999 of JAODAL010021145.1, read as the reverse complement.
AAAATTGAGAATCCTGAGATGTTTGCTTGATAAATTCTACGGTGAAGTGTCATGGCCGGGAGAAGTCGTCAGGCAGTTTGGGCCAGATTGGAGAAAAAAAAAGAGAAAGAGAAAAACTCATCAGAGGAGATAATGACTCATCAGAGAAGATGTCTCCTATGAGTACCTGGATGTAACCTCACTGTAACCACTTATACATGTGCCGAGCACCTGTGTATAATCAATATCTTCCACTGTATGGTGGTAATATTGGTTGTAGTATGATGGTTTATAATCAGTAGTGGAATGGTATATTTTTAGTCACTGTGTGGTGGTGGTGATATCATTGAGCCACTATGTGATGATGATATGTGGTGGTATTACTTAGCCACTATGTTGTTGTGATATATGATCATGTTTTAGCAGCATTATTCAGTCACTTTTTGGTGGTGATATGTGGTCATGGTGTGGCAGTTTTTGGTTTTAGTGGTATTATTGGTAATATAAGACTTGGGTATCAGATTTTGTGTAGCGTTGTTTTCGGTAATTGTATGATTATTCAGTAGTTTTATACATATAACTTTATGTTATAGCCTTTTCTATATTTAGGCACTGGTTGATGGTGATGCAATATGTCGCAGACTGTCTCAACATGTTAATGGTGGGTTAGGGGGATAATTTTTTCACTCCACCCTGAAGCAATTTAGCCTTGGAATGGCCATCCTTATATTATTGTCACAATAACAATATAAAATTCACTTTTTCACTATCTAACCTACATTATAATATACATAAACTATAGTCTAACCAGGGCCGGGACAAGGCATTTTGGTGCCCTAGGCGAGTACAGCCAATGGCGCCCCCCTCTCGCTCTCAAAAAAATACCCCCCCACACACACACACTAATTCCTCTCACCCCTGCGCCAGGTCCTGTCACTAATTTTCTGCACATTCCACATAGCTCCCGTCCATCTCCTCAGCAGTCACTGCACAATGAAAATCAGCCCTGACAAATTTGCATTTTCAAAATCGCTCCCCTCCGTATGACAGTGTAATACCCCTAAATAACAGTCACTAAATAATCCACCGATACATGGAGCAAATCTACCAGACGAATGATTGTTACTAAAAAACCTCCTACAAAACCAAGACCCTAAACTATTACTACTTAAGGCTCAAATAATCCTGCCAGACCCTGACCGAACGCAACCCCCACATGTGACTGTACACAGGCTCTGATTACATATACCACTGCCATACAGGGACCAGATAGCGGTAGATACTAGTTGCATGTAGGCTCTGCAGACATATAAGTGATTACACTGCAGTTACATTTAGTAACTCACCGGAGTCGTCTTTTCTGATCAGCGTCGTTCACTTTCCCTTTTCTTCTCCATCCGGTTCACACTTTCATGCTGATTGCTCCCGGACAATACTCGTCCCTGAGGATTTGGACACAAATATCTTAGATTCCTCACATTTCCAGTAACTCCTTAATTATAGGTATATAAGTCCCCTTAGTCAGACAGGTATATAGATATGCCCTCTCAGTCAGGCAGGTATATAGATATTGTCCCCTTAGACAGGTAGGTATATAAATATAGGGGCACTCAGGCAGGTATATAGCTAGGGGCTCAGGCAAATATATAGCTAGGGGTTCAGGCAGGCGTATGGGGGCTACAGGCAGGCGTATGGGGGCTCAGGCAGGCGTATGGGGCCACAGGCAGGCATATAGGGGCCCCAGGCAGGCGTATGGGGGCCACAGGCAGGCGTATGGGGGCTCAGGCAGGCATATAGGGGCCACAGGCAGGCGTTTGGGGGCACCAGGCAGGCGTATGGGGGCCACAGGCAGGCATATAGGGGCCCCAGGCAGGCTTATAGGGCCACCGGCTGGCATATAGGGGCCACAGGCAGCCGTACAGGGGCTCAGGCAGGCGTATGGGGGCTCAGGCAGGCGTATGGGGCCACAGGCAGGCGTATGGGACCTCAGGCAGGCGTATGGGGGCCACAGGCAGGCGTATGGGGGCCACAGGCAGGCGTATGGGGGCTCAGGCAGGCGTATGGGGGCACCAGGCAGGCGTATGGGGGCCACAGGCAGGCGTATGGGGGCCACAGGCAGCCGTACAGGGGCTCAGGCAGGCGTATGGGGCCACAGGCAGGCGTATGGGACCTCAGGCAGGCGTATGGGGGCTCAGGCAGGCGTATGGGGGCACCAGGCAGGCATATAGGGGCCACAGGCAGGCATATAGGGGCCACAGGCAGCCGTACAGGGGCTCAGGCAGCCGTACAGGGGCTCAGGCAGCCGTACAGGGCCACAGGCAGGCGTATGGGGGCCACAGGCAGGCGTATGGGGGCCACAGGCAGGCGTATGGGGGCCACAGGCAGGCGTATGGGGCCACAGGCAGGCGTATGGGGGCCACAGGCAGGCGTATGGGGGCTCAGGCAGGCGTATGGGGGCTCAGGCAGGCGTATGGGGGCACCAGGCAGGCATATAGGGGCACCAGGCAGGCATTATAGGGGGCCGCAGGCAGCCGTACAGGGGCTCAGGCAGGCGTACGGGGGCCACAGGCAGGCATATAGGGGCCACAGGCAGCCGTATGGGGGCTCAGGCAGGCTTATGGGGGCACCAGGCAGGCATATAGGGGCACCAGGCAGGCATTATAGGGGCCACAGGCAGGCATTATGGGGGCCACTGGCAGGCATTATAGGGGGCCGCAGGCAGGCATTATAGGTGGCCGCAGGCAGGCATTATGGGGGCCGCAGGTGGGATATAGGGGGCCACAGGCAGGCATTATGGGGGCCACAGGCAGAATATAGGGGGCCACAGGCAGGCATTATGGGGGCCACAGGCAGGCGTATGGGGGCCGCAGGCAGAAGATAGGGGGCCACAGGCAGGCATTATGGGGGCCACAGGCAGGCGTATGGGGGCCGCAGGCAGGATATAGGGGGCCACAGGCAGGCATTATGGGGGCCACAGGCAGGCGTATGGGGGCCACAGGCAGAATATAGGGGGCCACAGGCAGAATATAGGGGGCCACAGGCAGGCATTATAGGGGCCGCAGGCGGGATATAGGGGGCCACAGGCAGGATATAGGGGGCCACAGGCAGGCATTATGGGGGCCGCAGGTGGGATATAGGGGCCGCAGGTGGGATATAGGGGGCCACAGGCAGAATATAGGGGGCCACAGGCAGGCATTATGGGGGCCGCAGGCAGGCATTATGGGGGCCGCAGGTGGGATATAGGGGCCGCAGGTGGGATATAGGGGCCGCAGGTGGGATATAGGGGGCCACAGGCAGAATATAGGGGGCCACAGGCAGGCATTATAGGGGCCGCAGGCAGGCATTATAGGGGCCGCAGGTGGGATATAGGGGGCCACAGGCATTATAGGGGGCCACAGGCAGGCATTATAGGGGCCGCAGGTGGGATATAGGGGGCCACAGGCAGAATATAGGGGGCCACAGTCAGGCATTATGGGGGCCGCAGGCGGGAGATAGGGGGCCGCAGGTGGGATATAGGGGGCCACAGGCAGAATATAGGGGGCCACAGGCAGGCATTAGCGGGGCCGCCGGTGGGATATAGGGGCCGCAGGTGGGATATAGGGGGCCACAGGCAGGCATTACAGGTGGGATATAGGGGGCCACAGGTGGGATATAGGGGGCCACAGGCAGGCATTATGGGGGCCGCAGGTGGGATATAGGGGCCGCAGGCGGGATATAGGGGGCCACAGGCAGGCATTATGGGGGCCGCAGGCAGGCATTATAGGGGCCGCAGGCGGGATATAGGGGGCCACAGGCAGGCGTATGGGGGCCACAGGCAGAATATAGGGGGCCGCAGGCAGGCACTTAAAAACAACAACATTAATACTTACCCAATTCCCGGCCGCGCGCTCCTCTTCTGTCCTCTTCAGCCGCGCGCTCCTCCGGCAGCTCCTCGGGCGCAACGCCTATGACGCGCTGTGCGCCCGAGGAGATGCAGCGTCGCGATGACATCACGTCATCACGACGCTGCCGGCTGAGGCGCACGGGGCCGCGGCGGGTCCTCAGCGCTGTGAGGACCCGGCGGCCCCGCTGTGTCGGCCCTGCAGCTCACCGGAGGATCCAGCGATCCTCCGGGGAGCGGGCCCGGCACTGTCTGCGGGGCAGGGAGCGGTTGCTCTCTGCTCCGCAGAAGCGGTCACAGAGACCGCCGGCGCTTCAGGCCCACGGCAGCGGCCTGGAGCCCGGCGAGGGTCGGGGCCCTGACGGCGCCCCTTAGGGATAGGCTGAGGTAGGCGCCCTAGGCCCTGAGTCTAACCCACAGTATATGTCATTAACATTATATGTGATTATGTAAAATACATTGCCGCAGACCTGTAATGTATAGATGTACCACAGATTAACTTGACAGATAATGCAGCATGATATCACTGAACCAAAAATTAACTTTTTTGCTGCTTTTTTCATAGCTACATAGTTATCATGGTCAAAAAAAGACATACATTAGGTCTATCAAGTTCAACCAAGGTTGAGGAAAGATGTGGACAAAGGGAGAGGTGAAGGAAATTTTTAAGCTTAGTTTTTCCTACTGATGAAGACTTGGAACCCATTAGAATCTGCCCTAAAGGAAGATTTCATTCCTGATCCCAAAGTTGCCATCAGACTCAATCCAAATGTTTTATGCAGCTACAAAAGTATTAATATTGTTTAGTTGTCAGTGGTTATCTAAAGTTATGTTCACATGGTGTATTTGCAGGGCATAATTGCTCTGCAATACGCCTGAAGTGTGCCCGCAAATACAGTAAAATTCTAGCACTCCTTGAGTGCTATGATTGTGCTGCGTATTTCTCGTTTGTATATTGAGCACCCAGAGAAAGAGGTGACATGCGAATTGTTTCCAGTGCTTATGCACCAGGGATGAGGGGATGGATGAGGGCCAGGCTGGAGCACTTTAGAAGCATTTGCTGGCCAGTGGATACTTCTAAAACAACAGGCATATAATTGCGCACAAAGTATGCACCGCTATATGTCGTGCGAACATACCCTAAGCCTTCTTGAAGCCCTCAACTGTTCTTGCTGTGATCAGCTCCTCAGACAGGCTTTTCCACAGATTCATAATTCTCATGATGAAGAAAGCTTTTTCACTCTGGAGATTGTATAATTTTTTCTCCAGACAGGGAGTGCTTGTCTTTTGAGGACGTTTTACATGGAATAGTTTTCCACCATACTTTTTTAGAGACCATTTATATACTTTATATATAAATTAATTATGTTTCCCTGAAGCTGTCTTTTCTCAATACTAAATGTGTTTAATTATTTAAACTTTATAACTAAGATGCTCCATTCCCCTTAATAGTTTGGTTGCTCGTCTTTGCACTTTCTCTAGCTCCTTTACATTCTTTCTATAAACTGGAGCACAGAATTAAACAGCATATTCCAAATTAAGCCGCACCAATGCTTTATATAGTAGCAATTTTTCATCCCTGTCCTGTGACTCCATGATTGTTAAAAACATGTCAATTTTCTGCTGGCCTTAGAGGCAGCTGATTGACATTGCATGCTGTTCTGTCTATGATCTACAGGTATGCACAGATGCTTCTAAACAAGTGATTCTCCCAGTTTTCACCCCCAAGGATATATGGTGCATACAGATTATTAGTACCCAGAAGCATATTTTTATATTTATCCATATTGAACCTCATTTGCCAAGTGGATGCCCAAACAGTGTGTCCAGGTCTGCTTGCAATTTATGAACATGTTCCATAAATTTCACTACACTACATAGCTTGGTTTCATCTGAAAAAGTAAAAACAGTGCTATTAATCCCCTCCCCAATATCATTAATAAATAAATTGAATAAAAGATGACCCAGTACTGAACCTTGGGTACACCACATATAAACGAGGACCTTTCAGGAATCAATTACCACCACTCTTTGAGTATGAACCAATCCAGTTACACACCATTATTTCTATTTCTATACACTTTCATGTATCCAAATGGCTTTGTACCTGATCTGAAAACAGACAACACAGAGAGCCTTGATACCACGATGACGCTCAAATCTGCTACATCCATAATTGGTTATAGAGCATGTCTTTAAAACATACACAAGTCAGTGAAGGCTCATCATGCCCTAGGATCACTGCTACTGACCACTCATTGGTACCACACGGCAAATCTAGTCCTGCCAGGGAGCACATATCTCAAAATCCATTAAATTACATAACGCATAAGTCACAACAGTCCCTTTTAGACTGTCACTGTGCAATGTCCCTATTGTGATAGATCTAATATCTAGAAATATAAGAACCAGAAAAAGAAGGAAGAAAGATAAGAAAGAAAGACGGATAAATATTTTATGGCTGTGAAGTTGTGTTTAATGCCAAATTCCTGTTATGTCATGTGCAGCATTGACTGAATGCAGAATGTACCTGCATGTCAGTTTTTTTCATCCCATGAGCGAAGGTTAAGTGATGAGAGAGAAGTTACCCATGAGAATCATTTCTTTTAGGCTGACTGGCATTTATGCATATCAAATAACTGCTGATTAACCTCAAATTTTAACTTTACAGTGTTTCTAAATTGTACTCATGTCACTTTTCGCTGTCTGAAAAACAGTGAATCTGCCCTGAATCTCATCTAGCACATCTAGTTCTAGTCCTACTAGTACAAATATTCCTTACTGTGCTGATAGTCCCACAAGATGAACTGAGTCCTCTGTAACAGTTTCATTGTTACAGAGGAGGTAAGGAAAATAACGACCTATGGTGTTCTACTACTTTAATTATATTTAATAATGAGTGAGTGTGTGTATATAGATACACACACACACAGGTACCCCTAGGGACAGCCCCGATAGATAAATACCCCAATATAGATATATATCCCTATATAGATAAATAGATATATATGCCACTCCTAGTGGTGGGCGAGGCAGGCAGTCACCCGGGGCATAGCTCACAAGAGGGGCATGACAGTGATCAGGGTGGAGGGGCACCCACCGCTCTGCACGACAATTACTATCTTCCTCTGTCATGCTGAGTTATCAGCTGCACACTCATTGAGTGCTGTTTATAGACATCAGCGTCACAGGTTGCAAAACTTTCATCATGCCCCTGCAATGCTGGAGCTCCTAAACTTCTGATCAAGAGATCTCAGGAGTAATGTGCTGGCATAAGCTGCATTGTGATGTCACAGCAGAGCTAGCAGCAAAGCAGGAGAACATGGAGAGGAGAGTATCTTTTTTTATTTTCTTTTTACCCTTTACACCTGCCTATCTACCTACATAGGGCATATATCTACCTACAGGAGGCATATTTCTACATACAGGGGACATAAACCTACCTACAGCGGGCATATACCTACCTACAGGGGACATATCTCTACCTACAGGCGACATATAGCTACCTAAATGGTTCATATACCTACCTACAGGGGGCATATACCTTTCTACAGGGGACATATACCTACCTACAGGGGGCAAATATCTGTACATACAGTGGGCATATACCTATCTACAGAGTGCATATAACTACTTACATGGAGCATATCTATATCAACCTATAGGGGAAATAAATATCTACCTACAGGGGCCCTATATACCTACAAGGGGCCGGCATATCTACCTACAGAGGGCTTATAAAACTACCTACTAGGGGCTTATTTATATACCCACTGGGGGTCCCTATACAGACATACCAACTGGGGGGGGGGTCTATATTCCTACCTACCCACAAGGGCCCTATATACCTACCTACAGACTACCTATATAATTACATTCTAGGGACCTACATACCTACTTAATGGGGAGGCCTATATAACTACCTATCTCCTTGATAGGGGCTCTAGATACCTACCTATCAGGGACCTATAAGTCTACCAGGGCACTATACACCTACCTAATTGAGGACTACCTACCCCAAAAAGGAGTATCCCTATATGCCTACCTAGTTTGGGGGTGTACCAATATACTACCTCAGGGGGATTTAACTACCCCCTTTATTGGTATACAAAACAAGACTAAGGGCGATGTATGAATCCTGGCACTGACAGGGCAGTTCTAAGTCACTTTAAGAAAGTGTAGAATGCACCAGAATGTATGAACCTGATCTTCTGCAGTTCATACATACAGTCGCAGTCTAGTGCCAATACGACAAGTCTGGCTTAAGCAGACCACCTTTAACCTGGTCTGGCTGTTCTAACTGTCCTTCGCCTAGGTTTAGCATCAAAGAATCATAAATGTGTCTACTTCTATGAATGTGAGGCAACACCCCTAATCTTTGACGCACTAAAAAGTGTATTTGGTGCATTACAAAGTGACTTATTACACCAAAGTTTGGAGTACACCTGTTCATACGTTCTTTTTTGCTCAAAGTCCACCAGAAAACTGCCGAAGCCCCGATCATACATGTCGCACAAATGGAAGCATAACCATTTTGGGCCACTTTTACTGTTAGAAGTAGTTATTATTACCATTTGGGGCTCTATAGATGCTCAGTTTGTACAGAAATACAAATTTGTAGTAAGTGCTGGTAGGTGCTGGTAGGCGTCTAAGATGTTTGTTTAGTAAATTCTGCAGGGAGGAGTCGTGGCCGGGAGAAGTCACCATGATGGTCTGGGCCAGATGGAGAAGAAAATGAGAAAAAGATCAACTCATCAGAAATGTTTCCTGTGAGTCATTGGATGTGACTTTACTGTAATCACATATATGTGTGCAAAGCCTGTGTACAACTGTTATCTCCCACTGTATGATCACTGCATGCCGGTAATATTGGCTGTAGTATAATGGTTTGTTATATTATTCAGCCACTATGTTGTATTAATATGTGGTCATGGTGTGGCATTAACCCCTTAACGACCCTGGAGGTATGAGTACGTCCCAGGGCCGCTAAGGGGCTTTGCAGGGGGATTGCTCCGCGCCCCCCCCCCCCCCCCCCGCCCACAACCCCCGGGTGTTAGCTGCTTATCGCCGCGAAAACCCGGCAGTAACCGCGCCCGCCGGCGCTGTTTAACCCCCCAGACACCCTGGCAAAGATGGCCGCGGCGTCTGAAAGACTGACGATCGGTGCCGCGCCACCCGGACACGGCAGAGGCGAGCCCTGTGAAGGCTCCCGTCACTGCCATGTTCCGGTTTGCTCCACTTCCTGTCATAGACAGGAAGTGGGGAAACCACCATCTTGGTACAGTCTAATGCATTGTCTATGCAATGAATTAGACTGTATTAACAATCGCACCCCCTAGTGGTCAAGCACCATAGGGGGACTCAATGTTACAGTGAAAAAATAAAATCATTAAAATAATAAAAAAGTTACAAATATTTGGTATCGCCGCATCCGAAAAAGTCCGATCTATAAAAATATAACATCATTTATCCCGTACGCTGTACACAGTAGAAGAAAAAAAATTTCAATTGCCTAAATTGCGTTTTTGGTGATGTTACGTCACTCAAAAAATGGAATAAAAGTGATTTAAAAAGTTGTCTGCATTCCAAACTGCTAGCGATAAAAGGTACACTTCAGCCCGCAAAAAATTCACCCTCACTGACATCCGTAGGTGTTAGTACAAAAAAGTTATTGGTCGCACAAAATGGTGCCGCTGCGCAAATTTCTAAAAATAGAATATGTTTGGAATTTTTTTACGGTACCAAAACATAATGGAAACTGTACATGTTTGGTATTGCCGGATGTGTATCAACCTGTAGAATACAGATAATTTATTATATTTACCAAAGATTGAACGCCGTAAAAGCAAAACACCCGGAAAAAGGGTGAAAATACGTTTTTTTCACAATTTCTGCCACTTGGAATTTTTTTGCGGTTTCCCAGTATATTCTATAGTACAGTGAATAACACCATTAGAAAGTGCATCTTGTCCCGCAAAATAAAAGCCCTCATATGTTATTTAAGTGGAAAAATAAAAAGGTTATGGCTCTTTGAAGGCGAGGAGGGAAAAACTAACATGTCAACAAAAAAAATGCCGGGTCCTTAAGGGGTTAATATTTTGTCACTATTAGGGATGAGCGATACTATCGACAAAAGTTGAAATCAGTACGGTTTTTAAGTTTATCGGAATTTCCCGATGACGCGATAGTTTCCGTGAAAATCTTAAAGATAATCTTACTCACGTTTACAATCGCGCCTTTTTCAGCGCTTCCTGTAATTTGGCGGGTATCCAATCAGAGAAGCGCATAGAGCAAGGTGAGCAAGGTGTACGATGTCATGATTGGGTGGTGTATGGATCTCATTGGTTGCAAAAATCACATGACATCGTTTTATATATGCAACTGCATTTCCTGTTCAGCCATATTTCTCACTGTTATGACTTTAGAGCAACACTTCTGACTGCCTGCCCCACTAGCTGTTGTAACAGCTCAGAGAGGCAGTCTTCTTTTACACAGAAAACGATTCTGGTTTTGAAGCTTAGGAAATAGTTAGATTAGATAATTTAAGTTCTGATTTAGTTAGTAAGAGACTTAAAGAAATCTAGTGCTGTGTGCAGCCGAGGGGAGTGGGAGTGGGTGGGTCAGAAAGAAGGGTATATATTGTGCAGCCTACTCTCTCCTGTCCTGAACTCACATGGAAATAACATTTTTTTTAAACACTTTGTGGCCAGCAGACCTCCCACCTGAGGTGAAATTGTCCCTTTTGTTTTTGCATTTCTATTGGTTTCTGTGCGTCCCAGTTTTTTGCCAATAGCTGCCTTGTACACAAATTGTTTTACAGATATTTCAGAGTAATTGCAGCCTGTTGTCAGTGGTGGAAAAACCGCCATATGTAATCCATATAACTGTTCAATACTTCTATTTCAGTCAGTGTGTCTCAGTTTGGCGCTAATTGTGCACTTTTGTTTTACACGTTATTTCATAGTAACTGCCACCCAGTGGCCTAGCTACAGGGGTCGCAAAGGTCACAATTGTGACTGGGCCCCTGAGCCAGGGGGGCCCCGCAGGCCACACTGCTGTGATCTGTACAAGCAGCCAGCAGCTAGAATGTCCTGTGCCTGGAGGAGGAAGTCAGACACAGGAAGTGGGCGGAACTAAAGCATCCCGGGCAGAACAGTGCGAGAGTCAGAGCAGACACTGCTCTGATCTAGCTACAGACCTGCAGCCCTCGCCTCCCGGCTGAGACCTCCTGCTGATACAGTAAAAGAGTAAGAGAAAACAGTAACAGTCAATTGCATGATATATGTCATGATAAACATATGGGTGCCTGTAATGTGTAGACCTCAGTTACTTCAGGCTGGGACTTGTAGTTCTGCAGCAACTGCTGTGGGACTATAGGATACTACACTACATATGCTTTATGTTTTGAAGGCTATGTAGTGTAGTATTCTGGTATCTGTAGTGCCACAGCAGCTTCTGCAAAACTACAAATCCCAGCATGTCAGCCCCCACAGGCCAGCCTCAAGTACCAGGAATACACATTGCAGGCACACATATGTGTATACACACAACAAAACCAACACACACACACACACACACACACACACACACACACATGTATACATATTGTATTTGTAGAACTACAGGTCCCAGCAGAGTACCATAAGGAATACACATTGCAAACACACACACACACACACATATATATATATATATATATTAGTGTGTGCCTGCAATGTGTATTCCTTATGGTATGTGATACTGCTGGGACTTGTAGTTCTACAGCTACCAAATAGTCTAGGGGGATTACAAGTAAAGTAAAAAGATGTAGAAAAAAAACATTCCCCCTTTTGCAATTTTACAAATAAAATAAAAGTGACCCATAATTGGTATTGCCTCAGTCTTAAAAGTCCGGTCTATTAAATATAACATACTTTATTCCATATGGCGAACACTGCAGAGCCTATGTACATTACCACAATATAGTCACTATATGGCGGTAATAGTGGTCAAACTGTAATGTTTTAATGTTGTAATGTGTGTTTTTATTTAGTGACAGTACAATGGTTTAATTCAGTCTCTCTATGCTGGTGATATGTGGCGGTATTATTTGGTCTTTGTATATTGTTTTAATTTGGCAATATAAGTCTTGGTATTTTGATTTGGTGCGTAACCGTATGGTGGTATTAGTAACTATATAGTGGTGAAATACAGTGATATGTGGTGGTATTTTTGGTCTTGATATATTGATTTGATGAGTAGCAATATGCTATTAGTCACTAAATAGTAGTGTGATGTGGTGGTATTATTTGGTCTTTGTATGTTGGTCCTGCTATACTGGTTTGGTCAGTGATATTATAATGATATTAGTCACTATATACAATAGTGGTGACATGCGGTGATCATGTGACAGTATTTTTCGGCCCTTGTATACGTAGAGACCTGTAGAACACAGATAGCATGTCAATTAAACTGTGCAGTGTAAACTCCAACAAAAAACTAAACCCAAAAAACCAAAGTGCAATTTAATTTTTTTCATCTTCACCTCACCAAGAATTTGGATGGAGGGAAGAGAACGATCGAGGGCAGACGCCTCAGCTGTATATCTTGTTTTTCTTTGTTAACCTGTTGTTAAAAACTAGTGGTTCAAAGCGATGGTCTGGGGGTAGGTGGCCCAAGTTGGTTTTGCACAAGCCTCTAGCTATGCTCCTGCTGCCGCCTGTTGTCAGTGATGGCAAAACTGCCATATGTAATTCATATAACTGTTCAATACTTATATTTCACTCAGTGCGTCTCAGTTTGGCGCTAATCGTGCACTTGTACGATAGTTTGTTGAAAACTATCAATTGCTAGTCCTACAGGGCAGTTGTAAATCTCAGGGACTTTAGGTAGAACACTGTTGATTTGGTGTTACGGTTCTTCCATCAGACCGGATTTCACAGATATTTGATAATCCTAGTTGGCTGTTGGAAATTAGAGGGACTTAAGAATAACTGTGATTTGCCGTCTTTGCAGTACAGTTTCTCAATAAGATACTGTGAAAAACCATACCTTTTACATTTTTTTTTCTTTCCGAACATGGAGCGAAATGCAGGTGGTAAGCGAGCATAGAGCATACATGCCAACTCTCCCGTTTTTGGCGGGGGGGTCCCGCTATTTGGGGTCCCCCCCCCGCCCTCCCGGAGGAGTTGGCATTTCTCCCGCCGCCAGAAGGCGGCGGGGGTCCTTTAAATGGCCGCGGCGCCGGAGTAGCGCTGGTGCGCTACTCCTGCGCCGCCGGTCCGTTCCCACGGGCGGGTGAAGCGGGCGCAGGGTCCGCTCACCCGCCCGCGGTCTCACTGTGCAGGGAGGAGGCAGGAGGGATCGCTCCCTCCTCCCCCTGTATGCACAGCGCCTGTGCGCGCCGTGCATACAGATCAGCGGCGCAGGGGAAATGACGCGCGGCTGCTCTCATTCCCCCTGCGTCGCTGAGGAGATCGGGCAGGAGTCAGGCCGGAGCTGCAGGAGCCTGGTCAGGTAAGTGGAATTTATTATTTTATTTTTATTAACTACATGGGGGGCTCTGCCTGGCTACAATGGGGGGGGTCTACCTGGCTGGCTACAATGGGGGCAATACCTGGCTGGCTACAATGGGGGCAACTACCTGGCTGGCTACAATGAGGGCAATTACCTGGCTGGCTACAATGGGGGCAATACCTGGCTGGCTACAATGGGGGCAACTACCTGGCTGGCTACTAAAGGGGGCAACTATCTGGCTGGCTACTAAAGGGGACAACTACCTGGCTGGCTACTAAAGGGGGCACTACCTACCGGGCTGGCTACTAAAGGGGGCACTACCTACCTGACTACTAAAGGGGGCAACTACCTGACTACTAAAGTGGGCAACTACTTGACTATTAAAGGGGGCACTACCTGGCTACAAAGGGGGCAAATACCTGGCTAACAAAGGGGGGCATCTACCTAGCTACAGAGGGTGCATCTACCTTGCTACAAGGGGGCATCTACCTGCCTGTAAGGAGCACTACCTGGTTATGGGGGGCTACTACCTGGCTATAAGGGCATCTACCTGGCTTTCTTCCAAAGCCATTATGTAGTTAGGCGGAGTGGGTGTGGCTTTTTGAAGGGGCGTGGCACACAAAAAGATGGGCGTGTCCATGCTAATTTTTGCCCCCGACGCGCTACGCGCGCCGCTCTCTTTGATCTCCTGCTTTTCCATTTTCAAAAGTTGGCAACTATGGCATAGAGGGGTGTAGGACATGGAGGTAGAGGTACAAGAGAAGGTACTCCTTCCAGTGCTGGCGACAAAACGCAAGTCAGCGTATCGTCGGTTCCAGGACCGTCAGGCCTGTCATCGCTGGGTCGGTGCCCTGTGAATCTCAGTAACGAACAGCGTTGTCAATCTGTTCTTCAGTGGTTAATGCAACCTGCATCCAGCAGTTTTACCTCCTCGTTCTCCCAGTCACAGCCACAAATGTCGTCTTCATCGTCAGCATCCGTCCAACCTGAAGAGAAGGCAGGCCAAATTTCAACTTGTGTACCCACCACTGTGGATAATCCATTTTCTGAAGACCTCTTTGATGACACAGTGCGGTTGGGGTTAGAAGGCATTTCAAAAGATCAAGAGGCCAAAGAGGATGATTTAGTCTGCTCTGATGCCCAATCGCTGATGCCATCAGAGGAGGAGAAGAAAGCCGGTCAGTCGCCACAAATCCCGAGCAGTTGCAGTGCCTGTTGCTTGTAGCCCGCAGCTCCAGGATGTAGAATGTCAGGACGAAGAAGTCACCTGTGCTCCTGATGATGATGACATTGCGGATCCAACGTGGTCTTTTCAGCAGAATTTGTTTGCGAGCGCTTGATCATTGGACGAGGAGAAAGACGATAGGGTAGTGTCAGTACAGGTCCCACCTCAAAAAGGGAGAGGGCGGTCGCACAAGTCCGCTGAGATTATTCCGCCAACCATGATCAGCGGAAACACCGCTCCTTGCTTATCGCCGTCGAAAAGGTCCAGGACCTCTGAAGCCTGGGCCTTTTTCGATCAAGCCTCAGATTTGCCCAGCGATGTCATATGCCGCATTTGCCATAAACGCATCAGTAGAGGGAAGAATCTTAAGTGTTTAACCACCACCAACATGTCTAGTCATATGCAGCAACTGCATTAGTTGAAATGGAGGGAACACCTGGTGAAAAAAGGCCACACTGGTCCTGGGCTTCCAACCACTGTCACACCCTCTGTCCTGCCTCCTCCTCCTCTGCCATTTTTAAGAACAAGTGTTCTTCTGCTGCCCATGTCCCTCAGTAGCATGAGCAAGGATCAGCCTCCGCTTCAGCCTCCAATGTCGCCGAAGTACCACCAGCACCACCAGAGAGACAGCCTACCCCTTCTCCTTCCAGCAGTTTCACCTGCACGCCGTACAGCGGCCAGTCTAGCAGCCAGACTTCCGTTTACCAGGTGTGGGAGCAGAAAAAACACTTTAACCCAAACCATCCCAAAGCCAAAAGCCTGAATGTCGACATTGCCTGGCTTTTGGCCTTCAAAATGTTGCCTTTCCGTCTGGTGGACACAGATGGGTTCCGCCATGTCATGGCCCTTGCCTGCCCCCAATACCAGATGCCGAGCAGGCATTTCTTTTCCAGGAAAGCTGTCCCTGCCTTGGCCAGTTACGTGTCATCTAAAATCTCTAGCGCGTTGTTTGCATCTGTGTCCGTCAAAGTCCATCTCACCACCGATACATGGACTAGTAAGCACGGCCAAAGCCGCTATATCTCTGTGACAGCTCACTGGGTGAGCTAGGTGGATGTCTCTGGTAATGACGTTGGCTCTCAGGCTAGGCTCACGCTCTTCAAAACTGCAGGGATGGTGCAGGGTTCTTTCCCCCAAGGTCCACTGGTAGCATCATGTGCCCAGAGAAACCAGGCCGTGTTGAAATTAATCTGTCTTGGAGACTGTCAACACACCAGTCAAGAACTGTAGATGTCTCTGCGCAACGAGACCAAGTGGTGGCAGGGCGACAAGCACCTTGTGCCAGGCAAGGTGGTATGCGATAACGGGCGAAATCTCCTGGCCGCCCTTAAGATCAGTATGCTGGAGCACATCTCTTGCCTGTCACATGTCTTGAACCTCGTCGTCCAGAAATTTCTAAAGCACTATCCAGGTCTGGACTGCCTGCTGAGGAAGGCTCGAGGTCTGCGCTCACACTTCCACAGTTCGCACCCTGCATCGTCCCGGCTGGCAGCGTTACAGCGTCAGCTCGGCCTCCCCGTCAACCGTCTCATTGTTGACGTGGCAACATGCTGGAATTCCACCCTCCACATGCTCCAGCAATTGTGGCAGCAGTGCAATGCCATAACGCAGTACGAAGTGACACATAGCCTGACAAGCAGCGGTGCGGACGTCGTGGTGCTGAGCCACGAGAGTGGAGGCAGGTAAAAGAGCTCTTCATCATCCTTGCGAATTTTGAAGAAGCCACCAAAGTGGTCAGTGCGGACAATGCTCTTGTCAGCATGAGCATTGTGGTGATTTTCGTTCTGGAACAAGTGTTGGACACTCTGAAACATCAGGCCCCACAAGCAACGGAGGAGGAGATGGACATAGATGGGGACACAGAGCCTTTCTCTCCGTCGAATTCAGAAGGCCGACAATTTCACAAATTTATCGGTCTTCGTTAGGCGGTGGTGCAAGGCGGCGCCTCAGCTCTCAGGGTACATCATCTGAGGCACGTTACCGACGTCCCTGCCTTGGAAAGAGGTTGGCACGGATTTAAGTGGAGAAGGAAGATGAGGAAGATCAGTTTGCTAGTGCCCCTCGACCCAGAGGCTTGGGAAATCAAGGCTCCATCTCTCACATGAGTGCTTGGATGCTCTATTTCCTCCAACATGATCCTTGCATTAAGGCCATCAAACTGAACAACAGTTACTGGATGGCCATCCTCCTCGATCCCCGATACAAAGCGAAACTCAGCACTTTCCTTCCACCCAACCAAATTGAGAGTAAAATGCAGGAATTGGAGACGTCTGCTTCAAGTTCTTCAAATGTCACGGTGGAACAACGACAGCAATGTGACAGCAGTAGAGTGCCAAGAAGCCGAAGCGGCAGCAGCAGCAGCAAGCATTGTGTCAGAAGCCTAATGGGTGACCTCTGGCAATTCTTATTTACCACTTCACCAACGCCTGTAATGCAGGGCACACATACGACACAGAGACTGGCTTAAGATCATGGTGAATGACTATCTGTGTCTCAACAACGATGTTTTTGGATATGTTCCGGACCCAATTGACTTCTAGGTATCCAAAATGGATAAATGGCCACGCCCTAGAGGTTTTGTCCTGCCCATTAGCCAGTGTCATATCTGAGCGTACCTTCAGCACAGCTGGAGGAGTCATTACAGACTAACGCATCCGGCTTTCCACTGATAATGTGGAGCGTTTGACTTTCATCAAGATGAATCAGGCATGGATCTCTGATGATGTTGTGGCCCCAATTGCTGAGGTCACCAATTAGTTGCTGGTCTACTTCACATTGCTCTTCCAAAAGAAATGGTGCTCTTGAAAAAATTTTTTTAAATGATCCTTTCTTACTGCAATTTTTATTCTGAGTGCCCAAAAGGTCATTTTGCTTGTTTTGCGGTTAGGAGACTGTAAAAGACACCAACTGTACACAGTTTCATTAAAAAAACATATTCCGTTTACTCACTTCTTCATGAAAATTTTAAGCACTGTCAATGGTTTTAGGGTCATGGTACTGTGAGATACATTTATAACCAACGTCCTTTGGAACAGAAATGTGCTTTCTAAGTGGCATTTCTCCCTCACAATTTTTAACAGTGGCTGAGAAGTCATTTTTATAATATTTTGGGTCATGTTGCTGTGATATACAGCTATACTACAGGTGGTATTATAAAAAATGTGGTTTCTATCAGACATCTGTTCTTTACAATTGTCAACAGTGGCCAAAGAGTCATGTTTTGAATTTTATGGAGCATGGTGCTGTCAAAAACAGGAATAGGTAGGACACTGTTAATGGACACATGTAGCAAAATGACTTGTTTTTGCAAGATCTTTAACATAACTAGCAATCTCTGTAGTGAGACAACCCATTTACTACAATTAAAGAAAAAGAGAAACAGAGACGTGGTGGGATTCCATCCTATTTTAAAAATGTGTTTTCTAGACTTAAACTACTAAAAAACTTGCATGAACAAAAAAGCTGATACAAATATTCCTCTGAATTTTACAAGGGAGGTACAGGAAGACTTGAACAGATGTAGGTTATTCAGAGGACACGGAGTATGGAGCACATTAGCCACGCCAAGAACAGAGACAATTTCCTCCAGCACATTGAGTAAAAAGAGAAAAAGAAAGCCAAGAAAAAGTTCATCTGGTTGGAACAGGAGCGTCAAGCATTTCCAAGTGAAGCTCAATTGGTCCGCAATCATATGGAGGGGCAAGCGCTCTCTTAGAGGCAGAAATTTCTCAAGCGCTACCCAGGTCTTGATTGTGTACTGAGGAAGGCTGGAGGTCTTAGCTCACACTTCTGCTTCCGCACTCTGCTTCAGCATGACAGTTTTTCTTTGCTGCGCATAAGGGCTTTTTTCCCGGGTTTAAAAATGGGGGAAGCCACCCGGGGCCCTGCCACCCCACTGAAAACTCCCCCTTTCTAGCTAAACCTGGTGTTAATAATACGGACCCAGCCCGGCTCTCACCACCCCACTGTAAAGTCCGCCCTGCCAGTGAACCTCTGTATCCACATTTTCACCTCACACCCTTTTTCAGTAATTACTTCAACCCATTGACGAAGAAGCAGGGAAAAAAAAATTTTTTTTGTGCTTTTTTTACCTAATTTTCTTGCCTTAGTGTGCACATTTCCAGTTTAAATTTTTTTATTCCAGCTTTTTCCTCACCTTAAACCCTTCATAGCTTTTTGCAAGGTAGAAATGGGGGAATTTCCCCAAATTCATTTCGTTCACTTCGCCCCAAAAAATTTTCGCAAAAAAAAACTTCGTTCCGAATTACTTTGGGGCAAATCCAGTTAAAACATCTATTTCCAGGGTGCACGCCTGGGGTGCTGTAGAACATTGTGCCAGCTTAAAAAATTTCAAGGGGGCTTGGTTTGGTCTTTTAAAATGTTTTTTGTTTTAGTATGACAGCACATGACTCCCCTGTTTTAATCCTTCACTCTAAAATTCCCTGGGGTTAAGAGGGAAAATGACCAAAAAATGAAGGGGGAATGTAGCCCGATAAAGTCTGGCAGCGACAGCTGAAAAAAAAAAAAAATGAGGGCTAGGTGGGAAATCAGTGACAGAGTTTGGGGGGTTTACGGCGCAGCCCCAAAACAGCAGAGGCAGACATGGCACAATGACATTCGGAGGTGGGAAAAAAAGGAGTAGCACAGAGTGGACAATGAAAACAGTGGTGGGGTTACGGCACAGCCCGCAGCAGCTGAGGTCAAAAGTGGACAATGACAAGTGTGAGTCACGGGATCAGCCACAGCCAGATGAGGGCAACAGGGCAAATGACAGGGGCAGACGGCAGCAAACCCAGCAGCAGCATAGGGCGACAGTGGCACAATTACACAGTGTAAAGGTTACGGCCACCACGCAGCAGATGAGGTCAACTGGCACAATGACTTTTGGGGGGAAAAAAAAAGGGGGTAGGGCCCCAGAGTGGGCAATGACCAGGTGGGTCACGGGAAAGCCACAGCAGAAGCATGAGGTCAGACGTGGACAATGATAAATGTGTAGGTCCGCAGCCAGCATGGGTCAGACGTGGCACAATGACATTCTGGAGGTGGAAAAACATAGTGGCCACTGAGTGGCACAATGACAGAGAGTGGAGATGACGGCGGCAGCGCATAGGTCAGACAGGGGCACAATGAGATTCTGGAGGGGGCAAAAACAGGAAAAGGCCACAGAGGGGGCACAATGACAGAGAGTGGAGGTGACGGCGGCAGCAGCATGAGGTCAACAGGGGCACAATGACATTCTGGAGGTGGCCAAAAACAGGAGTAGGCCCCAGAGTGGGACAAGGACACACTGTGGAGGTCACGGCAGCAGCCCCAGCCGCAGCATGAGTTCAGACAGTGGCACAATGACATTCTGGTGGTGGAAAAACAGGAGGAGGCCACAGAGTGGGAAAATGACACAGTGTGTAGGTCACGCAGCAGCCACAGCACAAGAAATGAAGTCAGACAGTGCACAATGACAGAGTGGAGGTCACCGCAGCAGCCACAGCAGCAACAAGAGGTCAGACAGAGGCAAAATGACAGAGTGTTTAGGTCACGGCAGCAGCCACAGCAGCAGCATGAGGTCAGACAGTGGCACGTTGACATTCTGGAAGTGGCAAAAACAGGAGGAGGCCACAGAGTGGGACAATGACACAGTGTGGAGGCTACGGCAGCAGCCACAGCAGCAGCATGAGGTCAGACAGGGGCACAATGACACAGTGTTGTCACGGTAGCAGCCACCAGCAGCAGCTTTGAGTCAACATGCACATGAACATTCTGGAGGTGGCAAAACAGTAGTAGGCCACTGAGTGGCACAATGACAGAGAGTGGGGGTGATGGCGGCAGCAGCATGAGTCAGACAGTGGCCCAATGACATTCTGGAGTTGGCAAAAAAAAAAAACAGGATAGGCCACAGAGTGGCACCAATTGACAGAGTGTGTAGGTCACGGCATCAGCCACAGGCAGCAGCCATGAGGATCAGACAGTGGCACAAAGACACGTGTGCAGGTCACGGCGCCGCAGCATGAGGTCAGACCAGTGGCACAATGACATTTGGAGGTGGCACAAAACCTGGGAGTAGGCCAACAGAGTGGGACAATGACACAGTGTTTAGGTCACGCAGCGCCACAGCAGCAGGCATGAGGTCAGGACAGTGGCACAATGACAGTGTGTAGGTCACGGCAGCAGCCACAGCAGCAGCATGAGGTCAGCCAGTGGCACAATGACATTCTGGAGGTGGCAAAAAATAGGAGTAGGCCACAGAGTGGGCCAATGAGACAGTGTGGAGGTCACGGCAGCAGCCACAGCAGCAGCATATAGGTCAGACAGTGGCCACAATGAATACAGAGTGTGGAGGTGGGGAGGCAATACCAGTCCCTGGTAATGATGGTTGGTGCAGATGCGAAGGAAACTGTCAGCTATGTGTGGCATCAGGCGGGTGGCCCGGCATCGAATAGTGGCTGAGGCAGGTAGTTTGAACCCAGACTCATTTCTCACAGTTTGGTGTGAGCGTCAAGGTGATTGTAGTCTGTCGCTAGCATTGGTGTTTGGGAAATCCTGGCGATCCACGCCTGATTCATCTTGAACAAAGTCAGTTCGTTCCACATTTCCGTGGGGGAAAGCGGGGTTCTCTTGGGGTAACGATGGCCCCCGCCGCACTGAACACACACCAATGATGCCACAGTACTGGCCAGGCAGGCAGCTTCTCCCACTGCAAACGCCGGCAAAGTTGCGGCCACACATCCAGTTTTGGCATGCCCAGTAGTCAGCGGATCTTCTAACTGGGTGGGCAGGGGGGCTTCCCAACTAGCCACCACCTGTTGGTTAAGGGTCTGCTCCAGGTCCTGCTGCTGCTGCTGCTGGCGACTGCCCTCCTCACTAGGCGAGGGTGAAGGAAGCTGCTCATCAGTGACTCCAGACTTAGGTTTTTGCTGCTGATGGGAGCTGGTACTGCTCCGACCCCCCCACCTTCCCCGGCAGCCCCCTGCGGCAGTAGAACGTGAGCGCTGAAGAACCCCCCCGGGTCAGACCTGTCAGAGGAGGGCCGATGCCATCACGATAGGTCGCAGCCAACTGACTACGGAGGATTTCCCTTTGTATTTGAGTTTGTCTCCCTCTCATTAGCTGGGAAAAAGGCTCCCATTTTGGGACGGTAGCGAGGGTTCCAATAGGGTGGAGTGCCAGGAAGTCATCCCTTCTGCCGGCATGCTGACTATTCGGCTGATCACTAGCAGGCAAATCAGCATGCTGAGGGCCATCTGCACAAGTTGACTCCGAGGGGGTCCCTGCTCCATCTCACTGTATACTGCCATGGTGCTTGCGGGGGAGGGGCATCTGGCCTCGTCTTCCTCATCTCCATCGATCTCCTCCAGTGCTCCTGTTCCTCTCCTCTTGTCACAGGGTCGAAAATCACTCATTTTCACCAGAACAATGCTTCTGCTCAATGTCCCTCCTCCTCACTCCTCCATTGCAGTCCCCCCGGAATCATGTGCGCGAGATGTAGTTGCATGTCCAGTCCCTGGCGCCACACAGATTTTTCAGATCTGTTCAGGACATGAAGCCAGTGGAATGAGTTATTCCCCATCCCGTAGTCTGGCAACTGACAAATAACGTGGCCTCTCGAATGGCCTCAACAAAATGGCAAGGTCACGCCATGAGCTGCCACTGGCGGGACATCAAAGTTACACAGGGGAGTACTCCTGTCCGCCTGGATCATCAAAAAATCGTTAATGGCCTTTCTCTGTTCATACAGAGAAAGCCACACATCGATTTCTTGCTGCATGACGTGGAGCAGTTCCTACCCTGTGTGACTTCGTTCGCCGAGCAAGCAGGGTGTAGACTAGCGTGGACAACGCTGTGCCTACCACATGTGGTATGATGAGCATTATTGTGGAGGCTGAGATGGTGGTGGTGGTGGTGGAGGAGGAGGCGGGACATTGGCGCAGGAGCAGCAGTTTGGGACAACGTGGAGGAGGAAAGCGGCGTCTCCTGTCAAGTAGTTGGTGTGCCTGGGGCCGGAAGCACATTCCCCGTGCACCTTGGAACAAAACGCATAGCTCAAGGACTGGCAACTTCTGGTTTACATATTTATGAAGTGCTGGTATGCCTTTTTGGAACCCCCAAAATTACGGCTTGGAAACTCTCCATCTCGTCTCGCAAAGCCATTGTTCTCTGAAACGGTGCAGAGTCCACCATTGGAAAGGGCGGGACTGCAGCACCAACAACTTGGACAGGAGTACGGTCAGCTTCTGCACCTTAGTATGGTTGGACGCATACTGTTGTTCTCTGTGCAATCGCCTCGTGAAGAAAGCTGCTGGACGCCATGAGTAGCGAGGAGCAAGGCGCATCTGGACGGGCGGATGATGTCAAAGAGAACAGCTCGCTCTGCAGCGGTGGGTGGGCCTTGACTGGCTGGCCAATGGCATGGTGCCACTGGGCGCTGCTGCGCTGTTGCTGCGGCGGCAGGATGGGACCACCACATCTGAGCACGTTTCTCCCAGGCCACCGGATGGTGACGCTGCATGTGTTGACGGCAGGGCGTAGGTGCAACGTTAGCTCCTGGGCCACGCGTACTTTCTGCTTACAGATTCTAATTATACCCATATCGGCTCCTCCGGTGTCTTTGCAAAGAACTGGTCACACCGCGCCGAGTATCGGATTTTACCGCCAACGCTCCGCAGAGTGACTACTGCTGCCGCTGCCTCGCTGAAAAGCCCCTGTGCCGCTACTTTCTTGGACCTGCAAAGCGGGTTTTTTACCCTGTGGCCGCTTGGCTCCTGACACACTGCTGCTATCCTGCTGACTCCCGGCCCCACACGACCCCACTTGCTGGCTGCGCCGCTTGCCCTGAGCGCAAGTGACGCCTCTTCTCCTGATGATGATGAAGCCCCTTGCTCACCCGGGCTCCCAAGTGCAGGTCGGCTACATCATCATCTATTTTCGTGTCAGCGTCACTGCTGTCTTCATCACTGGTCTTGGTATGCAGAGGCTGACCTCTCACAACATGAACTCCATGCCACTCTCCACATCTATACTTTGCCGCCTACTGCAAGACGCAGGGGATATTGCCCCATTTCTTCGCTGCACGTAGCTGCTGAATGCCCTCCTAATCTCGCTATATAGTGGCGCTGAGCCCAGACCACATAGTGGATCTTGTGAGGGGAACCGGATGGGGCAGAGGGCGGGTTGAGAACAGGTGAGGGCCGCTGACCCGCTCCCGGGCCATGCCAACTAAGGGTAGTGTGACGTTCCCACCAACTCTTGGTGGGGTTGTCAATGTCTTGGGAGGAAGTGGATGACCTAGTCAACCATTAAGAACCCTTGGGTTGCTGAACAACACATGGCCGCTAGATGACAGCGGGCAGTTCTGGCCTCACGCGGTGACCCCATGCTGCGGACAGTCCCTTTATTTTTTTAGGGGCTGTGCTGCGACCAGGGCCTTGTTCCAGGAATGTTGTGCCACTGCCACTGCAGGTTGCAGCGCCTGCCACCACTCTGTCTGACATACTGTTTGTTTCTAAAATGTACAGACACTGTTTGATGAAGATATCTGTATATAATAAATAATTACCACTGTATTTGACTCCAATGAAACCCAGTACAAGCTTGGTAACCCTTGGATATATATTTGCGCTCCACAAATGGCAGGAAAAATTTACTTGTATGTCCGTTTAAAAATCTGTGTATTCTTACTGAATGTAAAGCTTAATTAACCTTCGGATAAGAATTATGCTACAGAATTTCTTCTCTGTGAGCGGTCAAAAAGAAAGCTTCTTTTACTGAGTGCAACAGCAGAAAATACTGTAGTTAACCTTGGATGTAATTGCGCAAAGATTGAGCCACCACAAACTACTGCTTTGTAGCGTGTTACAATGCCGTGTGTTTTGCCACACAACAAGAGATAAAATAGTAATTACCTTTGCTTTGTGAAATTAGGCTCACAGGGAAAAATGTATATTTTTGGCGGTGAAAATCGACGGTTACTTGGAGTCACACAGCTGAAACACAACGCTTAATTACCCTGGCTGTAAATTGTGCCAAGAATAGAGCCACCACAAACTACTAGCTTTGTAGCGTGTTACAATGCCGTGTTGTTTTTACGCCACCACAAACAAGAGATACAATTGTATTAACCTTTGCTTGTGAATTAGGCTCAGGAAAAAAATGTATATATTTTGTGCGTCGAACATGACGGTTTCTTGCGAGTCACCACAGAGGAAAAACAACGACTTCAACCCCTTAAGACCTTTGGGCGTGTATGAGTAGTCCAGGGCCGCTAAGGGGCTTTGCAGGGGGATTTCGCGCGAGGCCCCCCGCACAGTCGCCAGGTGTTAGCGGCAAATCGCCGCTAACACCCGCAGTACAACGCCTGCGGGTAGCTCGCCCGCTGGCCGCTGTTTTACCCATCAGACACCAACAGATGGCCGCGGCGTCTGAATGAATGCTGATCGGTGCCGCGCAGATGATCGGTTCGGTCATCGGCACCGCGCAGCTATGCGCGCTATCGACTACCGGGCCATAGGTGGTGGGGAGCCTTGTGAAGGCTCCGTCACTTACCCTGGCCGGTTTGCCCTTCTTCCGCCGCAGGCAGGAAGTGGGAAAACCGCCATCTTTCGTACAACCCTAATGCATTGCCTATGCAATGCATTAGGTTGTATTTAACAATCGCGCCACCTAGTGGTCAAGTCCATAGTAGCCTCAATTTACAGAAAAAAAAAGTTTTAAAAGTACAAAAAAAAAACAGTATTAAAAGTTCAAAACACCCCCCCTTTCCCATTTACAAATAAAAATAATTTAAATATAAACAGTTACACATATTGGTATCGCCGCGTCGAAAAAAAGTCCCGATCTATAAATATTATCATCCTTTATCCTGGTACACGGAACACCGTAGAAGAAAAAAATTCCAAACGGCAAAAATTGAGTTTTTTGTTATTTCGGTCACTAAAAAATGGACTAAAAATGATCAAAAAAAGTCGCATGCATTCCGAAACTGCTAGCAAATAAAAAGTACACGTCAGCGCAAAAAAAATTGCCCCTCACTGACGTCCGTAGGTGTTAGTACAAAAAAAAAGTTATTGGTCGCACAAAATGGCCGCTGTGGCGCAAATTTCAAAAATGAAAAATGTTTGGAATTTTTTTACGGCGGTACCAAAAAATAACGGAAACCCTACAGGTTTGGTATGCCGGATGCGTATAAATAACCTTTAGACTACAGTAATCATAATTAGATTTACGAGATTGAACGCGCCGTAAAAAGCAAACCCTCGCAAAATGGCGAAATATTTTTTTTTTCACAAAATTTGCCCCACTTTTTTGCGGTTTCCAGTATATTCTATAGTATTGTTAATAACCACCATTAGAAAGTAATCTTGTTCCGCAAAATAAAAGCCCCTCATGTGTCTAGGTAGATGGAAAAAATAAAAAAGTTATAGCTTTCAGAAGGCGAGGAGGGAAAAACTAACATGTCACCCAAAAAAAAAACACGCCTGGTCCTTAAGGGGTTAATTAACTGCTGGATGTAAATTGCGACAAAGAATTGAGCACTCACAAACTATAGCTTTGTAGCGTGTTACACTGCCTTGTTTTTTACGCCCATTCAACAACAGTAAAATTGTAATTAACCTTTGTTGTTGGGAATTAGGCTACTGAAAAAGTATATATTTTGGCGGGAAATATGCTCGGTTTTTGGAGTCACCACAGCTGAAAACAACGCTTAATTAACCCCTGGATGTAAATTGCGCCAAAGAATTGAGCCACCAAACTACTAGTTTGTAGGTGTAACAATCCTTGTTTTTTTAGCCACACAACAGAGATAAAATGTAATTAACCTTTGCTTGTGCTATAGGCTACAGGAAAATGTATATATTTTGGCGTGAAAATAACGGTTTCTTGGAGTCACCACAGCTGAAAAACAACGCTTCATTAACCCCTGGATGTAATTGCGTCAAAGAAAATTTAGCTCCACACAAACTACTAGTTTTTGTAGCGTGTTACAATGCCGTGTTTTTTACGCCACGCAAGAAAGAGATAAAAATGTAATAACCTTTGCTTGTGAATTAGGGCTACAGGAAAAAATTGTATATATTTTGGCGGTGGTGAAAATGACGGTTTCTTGGAGTCGCCACAGCTGAAAATACAACGCTGAATTAACCCCGGATGTAAATTGCGCAAAGAATTGAGCCACCACAAACTACCTTAGCTTCGTTAGCGTGTTAAATGCCTTGTTTTTTTACGCCACACAACAAGAGATAAAATTGTAAGTTAACCTTAGCTTGTGAATTAGGCTACAGGGAAATGTATTATATTTTGGCGGTTGAAACTAACGGTTTTCTTGGAGTCACACAGCTGAAAAAACAAAACGCTTAATTAACTCCTGGATGTAAATTGCGTCAAAAGAATTGAGCCACCACAACCCTTACTAGTTTATGTTAGCGTGTTACATGCCGTGTTTTTTACGCCACCAAGAAGAGATAAAAATTGTAATTAACTTATGCTTGTGAATTAGGCTACAGGAAAAAATTAATCTATTTTGGCGGTGAAAACTGGACGGTTTCTGGATTCGCCACAGCTGAAAAACAACGCTTAATTAACCCTGGATGTAAAGCGTCAAAGAATTGAGCACCACAAAACTACTAGTTTTGTAGCGTGTTTACAATGGCCGTGTTTTTTACGCCACACAAGAGAGGATAAAAATTGTCATTACTTTGCTTGTGAATTAGGCTACAGGTAAAATGTATTCTATTTTTGGCGGTGAACATGAGGTTTCTTGGAGTCGCCACAGCTGAAAAAAACAACGCTTAATTAACCCCTGGATGTAAATTGCGCCAAAAATTGAGCAGCCAAAAATGAAGATGGTATTTGTATTGTAAAAACGCTGTTTCTTTAAATGAAATAAACAGGAACTGGCTTCGATCCCCCTTGGATATTCAATGTGCTGTGAGCAGATAGGATTTAAGTGTATATGCAGCTGCAGTGGACGCACACTGGATATCAGAAGATCCATACCAAAATAACAGAAATAGAAAACGTTACGGAAGCCAGTCTCTGAGAAAGCTGAGACACCCACCAAAAATCGCTGTATAAAAATCAGTTCTTCAGTAAGAGTTATCAGCCGCAGTAGCACCTTTCCTTGTCAGTACAGTGAGAGGAGTGTGAGCTCCCAGGTCGCGCCCGGACTTATATAGTGCGGCGTGACGTCACGATCCTGCCGGTCTCTGATTGGATTCATCTCTGCACATGTCATGCAGGCTATGCCTTTTCCTCCCAGAGTTCTTTGCCCCATGTAACGCCATGTGCTCGCAGCCCATTTTATCAATGAAAAGCACACTTCGTTCACCCGAAAGTACCTCCAAACTTCGGACTTCGTTCAGAACCGAAGTTTTCCTGAAATTCTTAACACGAAGTCCACTTCGCTAGTAGAATCATTTTGCCCATCTCTAATCATAGGCCTTGTTGACACCTCTCCAAATGTAACGTTTATGGTTTAGGCCGAAAAGTTTGATTTTGGTCTTATCACTCCAAATTACCTTGTTCCAGAAGTTTAGAGGCTTGTCTCTGTGCTGTTTGGCATATTGTAGACAAGATACTTTATGGCATTTGCGCAGTAATGGCTTTCTTCTGGCGACTCGACCGTGCAGCCCATTTTTCTTCAAGTTGCCCACTTATTGTGCATCTGACACAGCACCACCGCTGTTTTCAGAGAGTCCTGTATTTCAGTGCTGTTATATGTGGGTATGACTTTGCTTCCTGACAATTTTCTGGGGTTGTGGCTGAAATTTTTGTTGGGTCTACCCTGACATGGTTTGGTTTTTTCCAGAGGCCTGACTTTTCTATTTGTTATCACTGTTTGACACTGTGACTGACATTATCAATTCCCGTAGACATCTGTTTGTATCCCTTTCCTGTTTTTCCAGTTCAACTAGCTTTTCCCATAGATCTGTTAACAATTTATTTTGCTTTCCCATTGATCACAATCCAAAATGTCAGTGGCTGGAAGAAAGCATGACAAGAGGTCTGTCTGGATCCAGAATCTCACTCAAATTTTATGCACACACACTGATTCTAAACAACAAGTCACAGGTGGGATGTTACCTTTAGTAGCTCATTCAAACTCATTTGTGTCAATTCTGTGCATGTTATCAGCCAAAATCACCAGGGATGTAACTTTTGATAAGGGTCATTTGGATTTTGTTGGTTGTCCTTATGTTTTAAAAATGAGAAACACCAGTAGTTTGCAATAATGAATTCACCCAAAACTACCCTATGGGTGGAAAAAAAGTTTTTGTGTTATCATTCATATTCTCTGAAAAAAGGCCAAGAAAGCAAAAATCCTGTTGGTGTATGTAAACTTTTGAGCACAACTGTAAATCATTTGTTGGCAATGACAGAGGTCAAACATTTTCTGTAAGTTTTCAGAAGGTTGGCACACACTGTTGCTGGTATGTTGGTCCATTCCTCCATGCAGATCTGCTCTAGAGCCGTGATGTTTTGGGGCTGACGCTGGGCAATACAGACTTTCAACTCCCTCCAAAGGTTTTCTATGGGATTGAAATCTGGAGACTGGCTAAGCCACTCCAGGACCTTGAAGTGCTTCTTACGAAGCCACTCCTTCATTACTCTGACGGTGTGCTTGGGATCATTGTCATGCTGAAAGACCCAGTCACGTTTTATCTTCAATGCCCTTGCTGATGGAAGGAGGTTTGCACTCAAAATCTCATGATACATGGCCCCTGTTGCGACCAGCGCCCGCGACCCCTCCTGCGGGCGCCGGCGCAGCTCTGCCCCGGTCCCCGGGACGAGTGCCGCCGCTGCCCGGGTGTCGGGCGGCGGGCGCACTCGCCCTCCGGCGCGCCAGTACTTACCCGGCCGCGCTCCTGTGTCCCTGCAGCCTCCTGCTGTCCGGCGCGCGTCCCTGTGATCTAAGGCGCGCACGCGCCGGCGCTGTGAGATTTGAAGGGGCAGTGCGCCGGTAATTGGATAATTGCCGGGCACTGCCTCTATTTCACATGGGCGCTTCCGCCCGCTCCCTGACGGATCTTTAGTGCCTTGCCTATTGAGAAAGCGTTCCCTATTGCCTTGTCCTGATCTACCGTGTACCGTATCCTCGCTTCCGTCTCTTGACCACGAACCTCTGCCGCCTGCCCTGACCGCCTGCCTGTCCACGACCACGAACCATAGCTGCCTGCCCTGACCTTCTGCCTGACCCCGACTACGAGCCTGCCTGACGATTTTGCACCACGCTATACTTCGGCTGCCACCACAAGCAAGTCACGTCAGGGGTAACGACCTGGTAGACTCCCGCCGCAGCAAGTCCATCCCGCTTTGCGGCGGGCTCTGGTGAAAACCGGGACCTACTTAGATTCCGTTCCCTGGCGTGGCTTACACCATCGCTTGTGGTGGTCCAGTGCATCCACTTCCGCGTCCGAAACCGTAACAGCCCCACTCATTCTTTCATGTACACGGATCAGTTATCCTGATCACTTTGCAGAGAAACAGCCCCAAAGCATGATGTTGCCACCCCCATGCTTCACAGTAGGTATGGTGTTCTTTGGATGCAACTCAGCATTCTCTCTTCTCCAAACACGACGAGTTGTGTTTCTACCTAACAGTTCTACTTGGTTTCATCTGACCATATGACATTCTCCTAATACTCTTCTGGATCATCCAAATGCTCTCCAGCAATCTTCATATGGGCCTAGACATGTACTGGCTTAAGCAGGGGAGCCCATCTGGCACTGTGGGATCTGAGTCCCTTGCAGCATAGTGTGTTACTGATGGTAGCCTTTGTTATTTTGGTCCCAGCTCTCTGCAGGTCATTCACTAGGTCCCCCATGTGGTTCTGGGATTTTTGCTTGCTGTTCTAGTGATCATTTTGACCCCACGGGTTGAGATCTTGCATGGAGCCCCAGATCGAGAGAGATTATCAGTGGTCTTGTATGTCTTCCATTTTCTAATTATTGCTCCCACAGTTGATTTCTTCACATCAAGCTGCTTGCCTATTGCAAATTCAGTCTTCCCAGCCCGGTGCCGTGCTACAATTTTGTTTCTGGTGTCCTTCGACAGCTCTTTGGTTTTCACCATAGTGGAGTTTGGAGTGTGACTGCTTGAGGTTGTGGACAGGTGTCTTTTTTACTGATAACAAGTTCAAACAGGTGCTATTACTACAGGTAATGAGTGGAAGACAGAGGAGCATCTCAAAAAAGAAATAACATGTCTGTGAGAGCTAGAAATCTTGCTTATTTGTAGGTGACAAAATACTTATTTTGCACCATAATTTGCCAATAAATCCTTTCCAAATCACATAATGTAATTTTTGGGATTTGTTTTCTCATTTTGTCTCTCATAGTTGAGGTCTACCTATGATGTCAATTACAGTCCTCTCTCATCTTTTCAAGTGGGAGAACTTGCACAATTGGGGGCTGACTAAAATACTTTTTTTTCCCCCACTGTATATACAATGTTGCATACCTGCAATTCTGGTCTGATTTATCATGTTTTCTTTTCATCTGGCTTGCAGAGTGCATTTATATCCATTGCCTGGAGCAAAAGGATGCATTATGAAAAGAAGGAAAACTGTCAAAAGGTAGTATGGGTTATGGGCCACGGTATTGGCAACAAATGCAAATGGCACCTTGGCCAGATGTAGGATGCCTGCAACTCTCTACCCCTTTTTTCCAGGCTACTTGAAGACAGGTGAAGAAGCAAGGCAGTTGGCAGAACTGTCTTGGTTACTACTAGGCTAGCAGCAGAGGAATAGGCTTGAATCTCTCTATTGGTTAACTATATCTCACCACGATTTTTGTTTACATCATGTTGATTTTTTTTCTCCCTGCCTTCTACACTTTTGCAAAACGAATTACATTTTTATTTTGCCGTCCATGTGTAGCATCCCAGTCTTACTGCTGCTGAGTGAAATGGTTGTTGTCTGGCAGTAAATCTGATACACTCTGCCACAATTCCCTTTGATCACTGTGAGCTATAAAATAGGTTATGCATTAACTGTAAAATGCTTACTCAAAGGATTAACTTGATTTTACCATCTGGCTGTTTCATAGAACCCGATTTTCACAGCAAGCCTCAGGCTCCCACTTCCTGTTCATTCTGTGGGTCATCCTACAGCAGTGACTGTCTGACATTCAGCTTTGCTACTCCGAGTTGAGCTGTTAGAGGGACATTGGTGATGGAGGGGTTTTCTACAGCAAGGCACAAGGCTATAGAGTTCTTAAGGGTTAAAGTTTGTCAATAAAAAAGATAAACAAGCTCCTGTGCTGTTGATAAGACATAGCAGGGATTGACATCACCATCTAGGGCTGCTAGAGCAGAAAGAGGTGGTTGCCAGCCTATGAAACTTTCTGTAATCAAGCAGGAGATAAGATGTGCTCTAATTCTGAAATGAGGCAAAATCAGATTAGCAACGTATTTGGTAATAATCTTTATTTACCTTACCCTACATGTTTCAACTTAATTAATGTGGTGGAATACCCCTCATACTAATGTGCAAAGTGGCTTGTAAATTTTTTTGGTTAGTATATGCATATGCCACTATCAGGCCTTTTGAATGCAGTGCAACCATAATCTCCACCACATCTCTTCTTTTAAGCCATCACCTAGCTCTAGCCCATAATAATTCACTGTAGAAGCACAAGATAAAACCAGCAACAACACCTGCTATGAGGTCCAGCTTAAGGAGATCTGAGCACCTTCTAGAGGAGGAAAATGTCCAATTCCAAGCCAAGCCATTATTTCTGCAAGACTGCAACCCTCTTCTCGGGGTACTTTGGGACACGTAGGAAGATCAGACTTGGGCTGAAACTTCTAGAAGTAGCTGTACTGCTCAAGTACCACCATTAGTAGTAAAAACTCGACTGAACCAATTTTATCTTTTTGCTATCTGCATGATAAGAGACTTAATAGACAGAATTCTGTCCTATTCACAGTGGGTAGAGGCATAACTCTAATTTTTCCAGGGACTTGTCCACTAGCATCTTCTCTTTCTCTATCTGAGGACATTCTACCAATATCTGTTATTCCACAATACCTTCAGTGAAAATGTTTCACTCAGCTACATGCTGGGAACTTACTGTAGCTCAATTTTTCCCAAAACCTCTAAAAGTGGTCTGAAAAAATTCATTACTACTTCCTAAAGCCAGTTCTAAAATGTATTTAAGATCAACATCATCATCAACTATTCCTGCTGAAACACTGTACAAAACTAACTCCACTAAGATTGTCTTTTCAAATATAAAGACATGATAAATGGTCTTGTATGAAGCCCCTAAACCCATTGCTTATGTAATTCTTTAAATTAACTTAATAGAATACCAGAAAAATCAGAACAGAAGATCAAACATTTACAGCAAAGGCCTTACAGAAGATTAATTTTCAGATTCCATAACTAAGATTAGATTGTCAAATATTGATTCTAGTGGATTATTTACTGTTTTTGCCACTCTCTTTCATTTTAACAAAGTTGCAGTTAACTCTATCAGGCTCCGAATGCTGTTTCCTTACAGCTGAGTCTCACAGTTTATCATTATCTACTACAAATCCAGATAGTGAAGAGGTTTGGTCCTGCGGTATCTCGCTCTCTTTCAGTTTATGTGGTATTCCTACAGGAAACCTACTTGACAGTCGACAGCATGCACCTGCTTAAAAACAGTGGGTGAAATGGTTATTCCACTCAACTTTCTCTATGCATTCAAAGATGGTTGTAATTCTGATAAGGAAATCCCTACATTTTGTTTTAAGGGAAATTGAGACCAACAGACTGGGAAAGTTTATTTTTTTAAACTGTCTAGCTAAGGGTAAACCGCTTGTATGACCCCCTTCCCTTTGATATGACAATCATCCATATGACCATTGCCTTCTCCCTAAGATGGCTTTTAACTCCACATGGGACTATATCCAGGACAGATTTTCTCCTGGTTCCCTTCCTAACCAAGCATGTGCTCCCTCTTCTCTACAGCTTGCTGTAGTGGAAATCGGGATGATTGACATCTTGCAACATTTAAATCCTGAAACTGCTACCTTTTCATGTTTCTTGCCGGGCCATAATGCTCTGTCTAAGATAGATCTGATACTCACCTGCCCACAGCTGCTTTCCTTCATATCTAGCTGTTCCTATCTTTTTAGTTCCATCTCCGATCATTCTTCAGTACACTGCAGCTGCAATGATCAGATATCATTCACTCAAGGTCCTGGAGATTTAACCCATTCTGGCTTCAATTGCTTCCACCGATATGCAATAAATGGTCTGAATTTCTGTCCCTAAATGCCACCTCCACTTTAGTGTGGGCAGTTTGGGATGTCTTCAAGGCTTTCGTTAGTGGGGAAATGATGGTGGCTGTGTGCGATTTAAAAGAGTTCACTCCTCTAAAGTTGACGAGTTGACTAGAGCGGTCTCTTGCTCTGAACTGGAATATATTCAGTGCCCTGAAAAAAGAGATGTCTGAGTTGCTCAGCAGCATTTATATGGGTAAATAGTCCAGGAAAGGGAAACACACCTCATGTTTTTTTCTGCACCAGCCTAGGTGCTCCGTTGCCTGTTTTCAAGGAATAAAAATGTTCCCTAATTCTTTTAAACAAAGGTCTGATTGTGTTGCCTATATAGTAAAATCCACAACTGCACCACAAAACGTACACTACAAAATCTGATCTACAAGTTATAAATTTATAACTTGTAGATCAGATTTTGTTTAAAAGAATTAGGGAACATTGTTATTCCTTGAAGACAGGCAAGGGAGCACCTAGGCTTGTTAAACATATGACTGAAGTGCATCATGGAGATGTAACGGACATCCGTTTTGCAGGAATACAAAGGGTGTTTTCACCAAACAATGGAGTTGATCGGCATACTCGCCTGTTACAATGTGAAGCTGAGTGGATACTCAAATCGGATGCTCTGGGTAACTTAGGTCTGAACGATCGCAATGATTTGTCCTCGTTTTTATAAGTGTATTTACTTTTTTGTGTTATGTGGCAGTGAAATAGTTACAAGGTATGCATTCACTGTCAGGTGACCGATGTTGGGAAGGTAAAGGGCATGGATGTTCCACTCCCACTGAGGCCAGGAAGAAGCGCTAGTTAGAGCGAAACAGTCGTAGCTGTCTTGATGGATGTGTTCACATGTTTAGCCCCTCCACGGATTGAAGTGCCGGAATAAAGTGAATCATTTTATACAACGAGTGGTGAGTGCCGTGATTTCTTCTACTATTACCTATTTTGATATATGGACTTTTTGCTACTGATCACAGAGCACCGCTGATAACGTCACTAAATATATGTACTCCAGGAGCACGCCAGTCCACATTAATTACTGGAGGCGGTAGGACCGAGGTTCTGTGTTTCTCATCCACTTGCTAGTTAAATTGATCCTTTTACCTAAAATTTTGTATGTAATTTTGCAGTTTCCAGTTTACTTAGGAAGCTAGGTATTTCAACGTCTAAATTCCCTTCTTAGTTCCATTATATGGCATGGTGACAAATCATGACTTCTACAGGGATTCGGGTCGTGTGACGCTTCCAGATCTCTGTCTATATTACTGGGCAGCTTGAAGTCTATGGGAGAGGAACACCAGCTTCATTTTTACATCCAAACAGGTGAGGAGATACTGGATATGTGCTACATCTTAGACAAGACAATTAGGCTATAAGAGTCACAGAAAAAAATTAATATGCTAAAATAATTCACTCCGTTCAATTGCTAACCGAAAACATGAGGACAGCACAGCCACAGCAAGAACAGCGGTAGCAGCTGCTAGGGGGCCCCTTTGACACAAAACAAGACACCGGTATTGGAAATGGCACATGGGAACTAGCAGGAGACCCCTATCACTTTTTGCACCAGGAACCAACAACTTGTCATATATGTGGTTGTAGCAAGAACATCCCTTCGGGGAAGGAGGAGGCTCAGCTGACAGGGCCCTAGTTACAGTGGGTGCGGTGAGAGCCAGGGCTGCCATCAGTCATCTATTAACTGTTTTATGGCCACATGCAGGTAAATCAAATGAGGCGCCCACCCATTACTACTTCCTATTTTTAACATATCACCAGACGCCTTTTTGATTCCGGCCCCTAACAGGAATACTTCCCTATTGGCACCCCTGGCATCCATTTTAAAGTAGCCTGACCCCAAAACCAGCAAAAATTCCCTTATGGACACAGGGAGTAAAATTAGCAGGAAGAAATGAGTATTTGAAACAAGATTTATTTTAATAGAACCTTGAATATTACAGTCTTTTCCAGCTGCTTGACCCCAAAAGCATCAAAAATGACCTTTTCAAGTAAAAGTAGCCAGAATAAACGATTTTTTTAAAAAACATTTTTGGGAATAGGACCTGAATTATAGCTGTTTTTTTACAGCAACCTGACCCCAAAAGCTTTTAAAAATGATGACCTTTCGGAATTTTAAAATTGTGCAGAAAAAATGCCTATTAGAAATCA